>CM042390.1:36372769-36640269 GCA_023634145.1 Thymallus thymallus | reverse complement strand
TCCACCAATGGGGGTTAACTAATTTGGTATAGAGCAGACCTAACCCACTCTATTAAATTAGTCAAAACAGGAACATTTTACATCTGGATAGAAATTAATTAGGAAATGATCTCAACAGGGAAAAATGTCCTCATGTGTACTACCTATATCCACCAATAGAAATCCCAATTTCCAGGCCCAGGAACATGTACTAGTCTGTGGCGACCTAAATGCCAGAACTGGACAAGAGCCTGACACTCTCAGCATACAGGGGGACAAACACCTACCTGGAGGTGACGGTATTCACTTCGAAATATGCCCCCCTAGACACAACTAGACAAATCAACCAACAAAAACAAGTCACAACTCCTGCACCTCTGTCGCATATTGGGTCTGTAAATATTCAATGGTAGGCTTCGAGGAAACTCCAATGGTAGGTATTACGGTTGCAACGGGTCGGAAACTTTCCGGTAAATTTGCAGAATTTTCCCAGACATTTTCCATGGGAAGTTAAGCCCTGGAATTTTGGGGATTTTGCTTAAATTCATCAAGAAAGTTAGCTTATAACAGTGAACCTTTTTTGTGGGATACACATAAGGCAATTCTAGGTCTTGTTGCATATTTTGGTTAAACTATCCCCAATTCAATGGAATTGCAACCCTCTGCATGCACAGTGCATTATTCCATCACATGTACAGCTGATTCTCAAGATCTTGCACACTAATGAGATGCTATTGAGCCCACACTACTACACTGTCTGAGCCAAGGACAACATGCTTTCTGGTAAGTTTTGATTACAATACTGGGTGGGGTGAATATATTTTATATGACATACATCATTTTTTTGTTAACTAGTAAATAGTACCCCACAGCAAAGCGTACATTTTTGTTAACAATTTCTGCTAGTTAGTTTTTGCTACAATGTGGGTTTTAGCTTGCTTGAGCCTGCTAACTGAAGAGTGTTAATTCACCTGTTTCCATAGATGTTTCATTTTAAAACATTTATCTTACAAAGGAGTTATTTAATCGAACTGCTTAACTATTCATCTGTACGTGGAATTGTATTTGTATTTTTTTGTACAACTTTTTCTAAAATCTTTACAGGAAAATGCCACACAAAATCTGATGTGTGGAGACATTTCACTGCAGCATTTCACATGTAGAAGGTCTGTCTATTTCTATTCGAGGTGAAAATGATGAATCAGACACCTTATTGATAGCAACAGCTCATGGTCATCCTGGAATCAGACGTTTTTTTGACTCATTGGAGGAACGTAGTAAGAGAAATGCTGATGAATGTCTTGCTCGAGCTGTGTATGCAACTGGTTCACCTCTGATGTGTATTGGAAGAGATTTATGAATGTTCTTCACCCAGCATACACCCCTCCAACCAGACATGCTTTATCTACTAATTTGCTGGATGCAAAGTTCAACAGAGTTCAAGTGAAGCTCAAGCCAATCATAGAGAAAGCAGGCTGTATTGCAATCATCTCTGATGGGTGGTCGAATGTTTGTGGGCAAGGAATAATTAACTACCTCATCTCCACCCCTCAACCAGTATTCTACAAGAGCACAGACACAAGGGACAACAGACACACCGGTCTCTACATTGCAAATGAGCTGAAGGCAGTCATCAGTGACCTTGGACCACAGCCTGAAACTCCTGAAACCTATAGCAGTAGCCATTGCACGGATTGAGGGAGGCAATGCCTTCCTGTCTGATGTTCAGACTCTGCTTGCAGATGTAAGATAAGAAATCTGTACTGCCCTGCCCACTTCACTGTTGCTTCAAGCAGAGGAAACTGGATGAGGGCAAGGTTCTTGGCAGTCTGGAAAAGTACACTTCCAAGAAAGGGCTTTGGGATGGAGATGCAATATGGCAGTCGTGCCAACATATCTCATCAGCCACCTGGTGGAAGGGACTTTCTGGATCTGAGCCGCTTTCCCCTGTTGCCTCCATCATCCTCCAAATCCCACCAACATCAGCTGCCTCAGAGCGCAACTAGTCCTTGTTTGGGAGCACACACACCAAAGCACGCAACAGGCTGAACAATACAAGGGTTGAAAAATGTGTGGCCATCTCGGCAAATGTTAGGCTTTTTGAGCCTGACAACGAGCCATCCTCAACAAGGTTGGAAAGTGACAGTGAATATGAGGCCTCAGAGTCTAATGTTCAAGAGGTGGACATTGAGGAGGTCCAGGGAGAAGCTTTAGTTTCTAGACTATCATTTTACAAGTTTTTGTGGGATGCGATGGATCATTGGAGATCATTCAATATTCCCTTTCTTTTGTTTTTCAGTGAAATCATCCCATGTGAAGAGTTAACTCATTTAATTAAAGTTCAATTCGTAACTAAATAGTTTTTTTTATTTATATTGGAAGGATTTAATCATTTGCAATTATGTCTACTTATAATAAGGTAAAATGTTTATGTTTCTGTCTCCATATGATATGGTAAATATATCCAAAGCAAAAAACATCTACATTTATATGGTATTAATATTAATTTGCATATATTTCTGTTAATTCCCACGGAAAGTTTCCACCTCTGAATATTCCCCAAAATGTGCAACCCTACTAGGTACACCTACAGCTCATCCCTTGGCAGTAGTCCTGTAGACTACTTTATCACTGACCTCAACCCAGAGTATCTCAGAATGTTCACAATCAGCCCACTGACACCCCTATCAGATCACAGCAAAATCAGTCTACTTAACAGAGCAATACTCAATCATGAGGCATCAAAGCCAAAGGAACTGCACAATATTAAGACATGCTATAGATGGAAGGAAAGTAGTGTATAAACCTATCAAAAAACATTTAGGCAACAACAAATTCAATTCTTTTTAGACAACTTCCTGGACAAAGTACTGAGTAAAGGGTCTGAATACTTATGTAAATGTGATATTTCAGTAGTTTTTTTTATACATTTGCAAAAATGTCAAATTACCTGTTTCTGCTTTGTCATTATGGGGTACTGTGTGTAGATTGAAATATTTTTTAGAATAAGGCTGTAACATCCCAAAATGTGGAAAAAGTCAGCACCACAGGTAACTTCTACAAAGCTGTGAACAATCTGAGAGACACAGCAAGAAGGGCCTTCTACACCATCAAAAGGAACATAACATTTGACATCCCAATCAGGATCTGGCAAAAAATACTTGAATCAGTTGTAGAACCCATTGCCCTCTATGGTTGTGAGGTCTAAGAAACCATGGGTGTTATAAAACAAATTAGATTGTGTTATAAAATATCGATGGTCCGCTCACCAATCAAGAATTCACTAAATGGGACAAACACCAAATTGAGACTCTGCATGCAGAATTCTGCAAAAACATCCCGTGTACAAATAATGCATGCAGAGCAGAATTAGGCCGATACCCGCTAATTATCAAAACCCAGAAAAGAGACGTTAAAACAGAAGTGATTCCCAAACCTTCCATAACAAAGCCATCACCTACAGAGAGATTAACCTGTAGAAGAGTCCCCTAAGCAAGCTGGTCCTGGGGCTCTGTTCACAAACACAGACAGACCCCACAGAGCCCCAGGACAACAACACATTTAGACCCAACCAAATCATGAGAAAAAAAGAGATTTACTTGACACATTGGAAAGAATGAACAAAAAAACAGAGCAAACTAGAATGCTATTTGGGCCTAAACAGAGAGTACACAGTGGCAGAATACCTGACCACTGTGACTGACCCAAACTTAAGGAAAGCTTTGACTATGTACAGATTCAGTGAGCATAGCCTTGTCATTGAGAAAGGTCACCAGAGGCAGAAGCAGACAGAGAGAGAAAGAGAGACAGACAGACAAAGGCATAGACAGAGGCAGAGAGAGACAGACACGGACAGAGGCAGAGAGAGGCAGAGAGAGACAGAGAGAGACAGAGGCAGAGACAGAGAGAGACAGAGACAGAGAGGCAAGACAAAGAGAGAGGCAGAGACATAGAGAGTCAGAGACAGAGAGAGAGAGGCAGAGACAGAGAGAGAGGAACAGTAAGTGAATGTTTTCTACTTGTTCTCATCTATCTCTCCCACAGAGTGGGGTACACCCATCCATCCTCTGGCTGAGCCCCATGTTCGGTGGCCCAGTTACAGTGCCTCCCTCGTGGGTTGGAGTTACAGGCTCACACCCCTCTCCTGGAGAGCACAGTCCTCTGGCTGTTTGTTAATGAAACAACACAGACAGAGATAAGTAGGGAAGGAGAGAACTTGGACTGTTTGCACATCGTTGCAAAACTGTACATAGCCATAATATGACATTTGAAATGTCTCTATTCCTTGAAAATCTTTGTCAGTGTAATGTTTACTGTTCATTTTTGTTTATTATCTATTTCAACATGTGTTTCCCATGCCAATTAAGCCCTTTGAATTGAATTGAGAAGGGAAGAGAGAGAGAGAGAGAGAGAGAGGTTCCGGTGGGCCAATTGGTAGCCACACTATGGGACTCCCTATCACGGCCGGTTGTGTTACAGTCCGGGATCGAACCTGGGTCTGTAGTGACGCCTCTAGCACTGTGATGCAGTGCCTTAGACCGCTGCACCACTCAGGATCCCACAGCAATCTACTACCCAAAGCCATGGCAGACAAACCTGCTAAATACAACCCCTCCCTGGTGGATTGAAATGGTACAATGACAATAAAGGAATAAGGAATGCAGTGAAACAGACAACAAGTGTTCTTAGATCGAAGCGCAGGATAGAATGTAGAGCCTTTAAGCTTGGCCCTGCCCATACCCCAGCCCCGTTGCCGTGGCAGCAGCCTGAGATTGGGGGACCCTCCCTCTTCCCCCTTCTAGTCCGTCCCTCCTTGTCTCCACTGGGACAGCGTTTTGTGTCTCTGTCTCTCCATCTGGCTTGTTGTCTCTTCCAAACTGTCTGCCTCATGTTCCTTAATGAGAGTTGATAAAGGACTATGATGATGATGAAAATACATTAAAAGCTGAGTGGCTGAGAATGAGATGGTGTGGCTGAATTGTCTAGAGTGTCTATGTATGTGTCTTCCCCATTACCTCTCTCACACACACACAAACACACGCACAAACACACGCACCAGGGCTGGGCGATATGGCCAAAATATCATATCTCAGTATTTGTCAAATTTTTTATGTATTTTAAAGTTCTAAATTTGCTTTATGAGTAGTGCTTTCAATGAGTCTTTCTCCATTCTGAATGTTTTATACTGTTCAATTCAAATAAAAATAAAAAAAGATCCTGCATTTTCATAAATGTCTGCATTTCCTGGACTCAATTGAGATCATTTCCACACTGCCACACAGGGCTGCACGATATGGGCAAGACATTTAACCTGGAGAAGAGTCCCCTAAGCAAGCTGGTCCTGGTGCTCTGTTCACAAAAACAAACAGACATCAGGACAGCAACACAATTAGACCCAACAAAATCATGAGAATTCAAAAAGATAATCAATCAATTCAAAAAAAATTAACAAAATAACTGAGCAAACTATAATGCTATTTGGCCCTAAACAGAGAGAACACAGTGGCAGAATACCTGACTACTGTGACTGACCCAAATTAAGGAAAGCTTTGACTATGTACAGACTCGGTGAGCATAGCCTTGCTATTGAGAAAGGCCGCTGTAGGCAGACCTGGCTCTCAAGAGAAGACAGGCTATGTGCACACTGCCCACAAAATGCGGTGGAAACTGAGCTGCGCTTCCTAACCTCCTGCCAAATGTATGACCATATTAGAGACACATATTTCCCGCAGATTACACAGATCACAAAAAATTCAAAAACAAACCCAATTTTGATTGTGTGTCACAGTGTGCCATCACAGCAGCAAGATTTGTGACGTGTTTCAAAAGGGCAAGCAGTGAAGAACAAACACCATTGTAAATACAATTTTCCCATTTGTACTTGAACTATTTGCATATCGTTACAACACTGTATATAGACATAATTACATTTTAAATGTCTCTATTATTTTGAAACGTGTGTGAGTGTAATGTTTACTGTTCACTTTGTATTGTTTATTTCACATTTGTTCATTATCCATTTAACTTGCTTTGGCAATGTAAACATATGTTTCCCATGATAATAAAGCCCTTTGAATTTAACTGAGAGCGGAGAGGGCTGAATCAAGAAGCCATGTAAACTATAAAAATGTACATTGCACACAGCATATCACATTTAACAAACCAAACATTTAAATACCGTTATATTCCTTATTCCGTTATAGAAAGCAAAGTAAAAACCCAATCTGGTCCGTGCATCAATACCGGTATTTAGTCAAATACGGTATACCGCCCAGGACACACACCAGTGAGAGAGATACAGAGATACACTTGGCTCTAATTATTTCTGACTGTTATGTCTGGGAGCTGATTCTCTTCCCCATGACTCTCAACCTCTGTTTTTACTGTTAAATAGACCTGTAGGCTAGCAGAGTATTTTCAACGGAGAAGTAAGCACACACACATACACACACACACACAGTCAGGCGCGTGGACACTTACACAAACACACACATACGTGAACCCTCAAGTGTGAATGCAGGTTAATGGTCACAACATCTCCCAAACCGCTTCCTTCATGTATCTGGAAATAGCTAGGTATAGAAAATAGGCCATCTTTAAGTCACTGTCTGTGCCGTTGTGCCCGTTTTATTTATTCGCACCAAAGAAAATAAGTGAAAGACAAAACAGTGCAGATAAACTAATAAAAACGTTGTGCAGGTGAGGTTGGAAGGCCAAAAGGGCTGATATGAAAACATTGTGCAGGTGAGGTTGGAAGGCCAAAAGGGCTGATATGAAAACGTTGTGCAGGTGAGGTTGGAAGGCCAAAAGGGCTGATATGAAAACGTTGTGCAGGTGAGGTTGGAAGGCCAAAAGGGCTGATATGAAAACGTTGTGCAGGTGAGGTTGGAAGGCCAAAAGGGCTGATATGAAAACGTTGTGCAGGTGAGGTTGGAAGGCCAAAAGGGCTGATATGAAAACGTTGTGCGGGTGAGGTTGGAAGGCCAAAAGGGCTGATATGAAAACGTTGTGCAGGTGAGGTTGGAAGGCCAAAAGGGCTGATATGAAAACGTTGTGCGGGTGAGGTTGGAAGGCCAAAAGGGCTGATATGAAAACGTTGTGCAGGTGAGGTTGGAAGGCCAAAAGGGCTGATATGAAAACGTTGTGCAGGTGAGGTTGGAAGGCCAAAAGGGCTGATATGAAAACGTTGTGCGGGTGAGGTTGGAAGGCCAAAAGGGCTGATATGAAAACGTTGTGCAGGTGAGGTTGGAAGGCCAAAAGGGCTGATATGAAAACTGCACCACTAATATAAGTACAAAAAAAAAAGTTAGTTCAATAGGTTAAACAAAACATTAATTATAATTGTAGATGATATACTCAGTATACAAGAAAAAAATGTGTTTATGTATCTGTGAGAGTTAGGCTACATGGAGGGGATGAGACTGCGGTAAAGCCAGGGAGGGGGCTGTGGGTTTTGGGACTGGGGGCTACAGCAGGCCACGACTACCTGATTAGGAGAGGGCAGCTGAGAGGTTTGGCAAAACGCAAGGCAACACATCTACCATTCCATAATTAACCAGCACTTACCACCAACAACACAAGGCAACACATCTACCATTCCATAATTAACCAGCACTTACCACCAACAACACAAGGCAACACATCTACCATTCCATAATTAACCAGCACTTACCACCAACAACACAAGGCAACACATCTACCATTCCATAATTAACCAGCACTTACCACCAACAACACAAGGCAACACATCTACCATTCCATAATTAACCAGCACTTACCACCAACAACACAAGGCAACACATCTACCATTCCATAATTAACCAGCACTTACCACCAACAACACAAGGCAACACATCTACCATTCCATAATTAACCAGCACTTACCACCAACAACACAAGGCAACACATCTACCATTCCATAATTAACCAGCACTTACCACCAACAACACAAGGCAACACATCTACCATTCCATAATTAACCAGCACTTACCACCAACAACACAAGGCAACACATCTACCATTCCATAATTAACCAGCACTTACCACCAACAACACAAGGCAACACATCTACCATTCCATAATTAACCAGCACTTACCACCAACAACACAAGGCAACACATCTACCATTCCATAATTAACCAGCACTTACCACCAACAACACAAGGCAACACATCTACCATTCCATAATTAACCAGCACTTACCACCAACAACACAAGGCAACACATCTACCATTCCATAATTAACCAGCACTTACCACCAACAACACAAGGCAACACATCTACCATTCCATAATTAACCAGCACTTACCACCAACAACACAAGGCAACACATCTACCATTCCATAATTAACCAGCACTTACCACCAACAACACAAGGCAACACATCTACCATTCCATAATTAACCAGCACTTACCACCAACAACACAAGGCAACACATCTACCATTCCATAATTAACCAGCACTTACCACCAACAACACAAGGCAACACATCTACCATTCCATAATTAACCAGCACTTACCACCAACAACACAAGGCAACACATCTACCATTCCATAATTAACCAGCACTTACCACCAACAACACAAGGCAACACATCTACCATTCCATAATTAACCAGCACTTACCACCAACCCACCGGCTCCCACCTCCCTTTCCTAGCCCAGCAGGGCCACGCCTGGGGGATGCCGCTGCCATGGTAACCCCTTCCTCCCTCCTACTTGCAGCGGGTGGAGAGGAGTGCCGGGCTGGGCGGGCAGGGAAGCATGCTGCTGAGGGTCTGGGGCTGGGGACAGGATGATCCTACTGTGTGCAGTGGGGTGAACTGAAAGGGAAAACATGGCTGGACGTGGCCAACGCCTTACTTCCTCTCCTATGCTAGCCCATCATGGTCTGAGTCTCCAGTAACCAATAACAACATACAACATTGAGCCATAACATCTCCACAACGCTACAACACTACCTAATAAGGCCCATCTTCCAGACCCCAGCCTCCAGCCTCCAGCTCCCAGACTCCAGCCCCCAGACTCCAGCCCCCAGACTCCAGCCCCCAGACTCAGCCTCCCAGCCCCCAGACTCCAGCTCCCAGACTCCAGCTCCCAGACTCAGCCTCCCAGCCTCCAGCCCCCAGGCTCAGTCTCCCAGCCCCCAGTCAAAGCCCCCAGACTCAGCCTCCCAACCCCCAGTCAAAGCCCCCAGACTCAGCCTCCCAACCCCCAGTCAAAGCCCCCAGACTCAGCCTCCCAGCCCCCAGCCTCCAGCCCAAGCTCCAGCCCCAGACAACCTCCTCAGTACAGTCAGTGAGTCATCTGCCAGGAAAGGATGGAGGGAGGGATGGAGTGAGATATGGAGGGTGAATGAAAAGACACTTACCTGCTCACTGTTTCTTTCTCTATCTCTCCTGCTCTCTCTATCTCTCCTGCTCTCTCTCTCTCTCTCTCTCTCTCTGCCTTGTCCTCCTTCCCCTTCTATCTCTCTCCTCGTCTCTTTCGCCACCTGTCTCTCTATCACACTCATTCCCCTGTCTCTCTGTCACACTCATTCCCCTGTCTCTCTATCACACTCATTCCCCTGTCTCTCTATCACACTCATTCCCCTGTCTCTCTGTCACACTCATTCCCCTGTCTCTCTATCACACTCATTCCCCTGTCTCTCTATCACACTCATTCCCCTGTCTCTCTATCACACTCATTCCCCTGTCTCTCTGTCACACTCATTCCCCTGTCTCTCTATCACACTCATTCCCCTGTCTCTCTATCACACTCATTCCCCTGTCTCTCTATCACACTCATTCCCCTGTCTCTCTATCACACTCATTCCCCTGTCTCTCTGTCACACTCATTCCCCTGTCTCTCTGTCACACTCATTCCCCTGTCTCTCTATCACACTCATTCCCCTGTCTCTCTATCACACTCATTCCCCTGTCTCTCTATCACACTCATTCCCCTGTCTCTCTATCACACTCATTCCCCTGTCTCTCTATCACACTCATTCCCCTGTCTCTCTATCACACTCATTCCCCTGTCTCTGTATCATCTCTCACTCCCTTCCTCCCCTCCATCCATTTATCCTCTCCCTGGCTGTCAGCGTGTGTTGTAGAGTGTTTCAGTGTGTGTGTGTGTGTGTTCGTTGTAGCAGTGAGACTGGTTGGCCCATTACACTGACAAGGACAGGAGCAACACACCGCTGACTGACCTCCAGGGGGAACGAGAGAGGAGAAAAGGAAGAGGGAGGGGAGGGGAGGGGAGAGGAGAGGAGAGGAGAGGAGAGGAGAGGAGAGGAGAGGAGAGGAGAGGAGAGGAGAGGAGAGGAGAGGAGAGGAGAGGAGAGGAGATTTTGTGGGGAAACGTTGACTCAGTCGCCAGGTTTACGGTGGTTCCTCCGACACATTGGTGCGGCTGGCTTCCGGGTTAAGCGTTCATTGTGTCAAGAAGCAGTGCGGCTTGATGGGTTGTGTTTCGGAGGACGCATGGCTCTCAACCTTCGCCTCTCCCGAGTCCGTACGGCAGTTGTAGCGATGGGACAAGACTGTAACTACCAATTACAGTGGGGAGTACAAGTATTTGATACACTGCCGATTTTGCAGGTTTTCCCACTTACAAAGCATGTAGAAGTCTGTAATTTTTATCATAGGTACTCTTCAACTGTGAGTGACGTAATCTAAAACAAAAATCCAGAAAATCACATTGTATGATTTTTAAGTAATTAATTTGCATTTTATTGCATGACATAAGTATTTGATACATCAGAAAAGCAGAACTTAATATTTGGTACAGAAACCTTTGTTTGCAATTACAGAGATCATATGTTTCCTGTAGTTCTTGACCAGGTTTGCACACACTGCAGCAGGGATTTTGGCCCACTCCTCCATCCAGATCCTTCAGGTTTCGGGGCTGTCGCTGGGCAATACGGACTTTCAGGTCCCTCCAAAGATTTTCTATTGGGTTCAGGTCTGGAGACTGGCTAGGCCACTCCAGGACCTTGAGATGCTTCTTACGGAGCCACTCCTTAGTTGCCCTGGCTGTGTGTTTCGGGTCGTTGTCATGCTGGAAGACCCAGCTACGACCCATCTTCAATGCTCTTACTGAGGGAAGGAGGTTGTTGGCCAAGATCTCGCGATACATGGCCCCATCCATCCTCCCCTCAATACGGTGCAGTTGTCCTGTTCCCTTTGCAGAAAAGCATCCCCAAAGAATGATGTTTCCACCTTCATGCTTCACGGTTGGGATGGTGTTTTTATTTTTTTATTTTATTTCACCTTTATTTAACCAGGTAGGTCAGTTGAGAACAAGTTCTCATTTGCAACTGCGACCTGGCCAAGACAAAGCAAAGCAGTGCGACAAAAACAACACAGAGTTACACATTAAACAAACAGTCAAAAAAAAAAAAAAAAAAAAAAAAAAAACACAATAGAAAATCTATATACAGAGTGCAAAATGTAGTGCAAAAATGCAGTAAGGTTAGGAGGTAGGACAATAAATAGACTATAGTGGTAAAATAAATTACAGAATTATCATCATTAACACAGGAATGAAGGATGTGCAAATTTTGATGTGCAAATAGAGATACTGGAGTGCAAGATTAGTGAAATAAACAAAAATAAATATAGGGATGAGGTAGTAGTGTGGGCTATATACAGAAGGGCTATATACAGGTGCAGTGATCGATAAGCAGCTTTGACAACTGATGCTTAAAGTTATTGAGGGAGATAGGAACCTCTAGCTTCAATGATTTTTGCAATTCGTTCCAGTCATTGGCAGCAGCGAACTGGAAGGAATGGCGGCCAAAGGAGGTGTTGGCTTTGGGGGTGACCAGAGAGATAAACCTGCTGGAGCGCATGCTACGGGTGGGTGTTGCTATAGTGACCAGTGAGCTGAGATAGGGCGGGGATTTACCTAACAAAGACTTGTAGATGACCTGGAGCCAGTGGGTTTGGCGACGAATATATAATGAAGGCCAGCCAACGAGAGCATACAGGTCGCAGTGGTGGGTAGTGTATGGGGCTTTGGTGACAAAACGGATGGCACTGTGATAGACTACATCCAATTTGCTAAGTAGAGTGTTGGAGGCTAGTTTGTAAATGACATCGCCAAAATCAAGGATCGGTAGGATAGTCAGTTTTACAAGGGCATGTTTGGCAGCATGAGTGAAGGAGGCTCTGTTGCGAAATAGGAAGCCAATTCTGGATTTAATTTTGGATTGGAGATGGTTGATGTGAGTCTGGAAGTTGAGTTTATAGTCTAACCAGATGCCTAGGTATTTGTAGGTGTCCACGTATTCTAATTCGGATCCGTCGAGAGTAGTGATGATAGTCCGGTGGGCGGGTGCTGGCAGCGTACGATAGAAAAGCATGCACTTAGTTTTACTAGCGTTTAAGAGCAGTTGGAGGCCACGGAAGGAGTGTTGTATGGCATTGAAGCTTGATTGAAGGTTAGTAAACACAGTATCCAAAGAGGGGCCAGATGTATACAGAATGGTGTCATCTGCATAGAGATGGATCAGAGAGTCACCAGCAGCGAGAGCGACATCGTTGATGTATATAGAGAAAAGGGTTGGCCCAAGAATTGAACCCTGTGGCACCCCCATAGAGACTGCCAGAGGATCGGACAATAGGCCCTCCGATTTGACACACTGAACTCTGTCTGCAAAGTAGTTAGAGAACCAGGCAAGGCAGTCACTTGAGAAACCAAGGCTATTGAGTCTGTCAATAAGAATGCGGTGATTGACAGAGTCGAAAGCCTTGGCCAGGTCGATGAAAACGGCTGCACAGTACTGTCTTTTATCGATGGCGGTAATGATGTCGTTCAGTACCTTGAGCGTAGCTGAGGTGCACCCATGACCAGCTCGGAAACCAGATTGCATAGCAGAGAAGGTACGGTGGGATTCGAAGTGGTCAGTTATCTGTTTGTTAACTTGGCTTTCGAAAACTTTAGAAAGGCAGGGCAGGATGGATATTGGTCTATAACAGTTTGGGTCTAGAGTGTCTCCTCCTTTGAAGAGGGGGATGACCGCGGCAGCCTTCCAATCTCTAGGGATCTCAGACGATACGAAAGAGAGGTTGAACAGGCTAGTGATAGGTGTTGCAACAATTTTGGCTGATAATTTCAGAAAGAGAGGGTCCAGATTATCTAGCCCAGCAGATTTGTAGGGGTCCAGACTTAGCAGCTCTTTCAGAACATCAGCCGTCTGGATTTGGGTGAAGGAGAAGCGGGGGGGGCTTAGGCAAGTAGCTGCCGAGGGTGCAGAGCTGTTGGCCGGGGTAGGGGTAGCCAGGTGGAAAGCATGGCCAGCCGTAGCAAAATGCTTATTGAAATTTTCGATAATCGTGGATTTATCGTTGGTAACAGTGTTTCCGAGCCTCAATGCAGTGGGCAACTGGGAGGAGGTGCTCTTATTCTCCATGGATTTAACAGTGTCCCAGAACTTTTTGGAGTTAGTACTACAGGAAGCAAATTTCTGTTTGAAAAAGCTGGCCTTTGCTTTTCTAACTGACTGTGTGTACTTGTTCCTGACTTCCCTGAATAGCTGCATATCGCGGGGGCTGTTCGATGCTAATGCAGTGCGCCACAGGATGTTTTTGTGTTGGTCTAGTGCAGTCAAGTCTGGGGTGAACCACGGGCTATATCTATTCTTAGTTCTACGTTTTTTGAAAGGGGCATGCTTATTTAGGATGGAGAGGAAAGCACTTTTAAAGAACAACCAGGCATCCTCTATTGACGGGATGAGGTCAATATCCTTCCAGGATACCTGGGCCAGATCAAATAGAAAGGCCTGCTCACAAAAGTGTGTTAGGGAGCGTTTGACAGTGATAAGGGGTGGTCGTTTGACCGCTGACCCATTGCGAACGCAGGCGATGAGGCAGTGATCGCTGAGATCCTGGTTGAAAACAGAGGAGGTGTATTTGGAGGGCAAGTTAGTCAGAATGATATCAATAATGGTACCCATGTTTACGGATTTTGGGTTGTACCTGGTGGGTTCCTTGATAATTTGCGTGAGATTGAGGGCATCTATCTTAGATTGAAGTACAGCCGAGGTGTTAAGCATATCCCAGTTTAAGTCACCTAACAGTACAAACTCTGAAGATAGATGTGGGGCAATCAATTCACATATGGAGTCCAGGGCACAGCTGGGGGCTGAGGGGGGTCTGTAACAGGCGGCAACAGTGAGAGACTTATTTCTGGAAAGGTGGATTTTTAAGAGTAGAAGCTCAAACTGTTTGGGCACAGACCTGGACAGTATGACAGAACTCTGCAGGTTATCTCTGCAGTAGATTGCAACTCCGCCACCTTTGGCAGTTCTATCTTGACGGGAAATGTTGTAGTTGGGGATGGAAATTTCCGAATTTTTGGTGGCCTTCCTAAGCCAGGACTCAGACACAGCTAGAACATCCGGGTTGGCGGAGTGTGCTAAAGCAGTGAATAAGTCAAACTTAGGGAGGAGGCTTCTAATGTTAACATGCATGAAACCGAGGCTTTTACGGTTACAGAAATCAACAAATGAGAGCGCCTGGGGAATAGGTGTAGTACTGGGGGTTATAGGACCTGGGTTTACCTCTACATCACCAGAGGAACAGAGGAGTAATAGAATCAATATTCGGCTGAGGGCTTTCAGAACTGGACGTCTAGTACGTTGGCTACATAAAATAAAAGGAGCAGATTTCTGGGCGTGGTGGAATAGGTTAAGGGCATAATGTACAGACAAGGGTATGGTAGGATGTGAGTTCAGTGGAGGTAAACCTAGGCGTTGGGTAATGAAGAGAGAGGTTGCATCTCTGGAGACACCAGTTAAGCCAGATGAGGTCTCCGCATGTATGGGGGGAGGGACAAAGGAGCTATCAGAGGCATGTTGAGCAGGACTGGGGGCTCTACAGTGAAATAAAACAATAATAGCTAACCTAAACAACAAAAGACAAGGCATATTGAAATAAGAAGAGGGCAAAAAATTAATAAAAATAAAAGATAACAGTTAATTAAGAGAGCTAAGACAACGACGGGTAATGGAGGTGAATGGACAAAGAGGGTCAGTTAGAAAAAGTGATGTACTACACACAGGACCTGAGGCCTGGTAGTTAAACAGAAATAAATACCATATAACCAAGCAGTCCTGCAGGCATCAGCTGTGGAGCTGAACAAGCGTGTTCTTGGGGTTGTACTCATCCTTCTTCTTCCTCCAAACACGGCGAGTGGAGTTTAGACCAAAAAGCTCTATTTTTGTCTCATCAGACCACATGACCTTCTCCCATTCCTCCTCTGGATCATACAGATGGTCATTGGCAAACTTCAGACGGGCCTGGACATGCGCTGGCTTGAGCAGGGGGACCTTGCGTGCGCTGCAGGATTTTAATCCATGACGGCGTAGTGTGTTACTAATGGTTTTCTTTGAGACTGTGGTCCCAGCTCTCTTCAGGTCATTGACCAGGTCCCGCCGTGTAGTTCTGGGCTGATCCCTCACCTTCCTCATGATCATTGATGCCCCACGAGGTGAGATCTTGCATGGTGCCCCAGACCGAGGGAGATTGACCGTCATCTTGAACTTCTTCCATTTTCTAATAATTGCGCCAACAGTTGTTGCCTTCTCACCAAGCTGCTTGCCTATTGTCCTGTAGCCCATCCCAGCCTTGTGCAGGACTACAATTTTATCCCTGATGTCCTTACACAGCTCTCTGGTCTTGGCCATTGTGGAGAGGTTGGAGTCTGTTTGATTGAGTGTGTGGACAGGTGTCTTTTATACAGGTAACGAGTTATAACAGGTGCAGTTAATACAGGTAATGAGTGGAGAACAGGAGGGCTTCTTAAAGAAAAACTAACAGGTCTGTGAGAGCCGGAATTCTTACTGGTTGGTAGGTGATCAAATACTTATGTCATGCAATAAAATGCAAATTAATTATTTAAAAATCATACAATGTTATTTTATGGATTTTTGTTTTAGATTCCGTCTCTCACAGTTGAAGTGTACCTATGATAATAATTACAGACCTCTACATGCTTTGTAAGTAGGAAAACCTGCAAAATCGGCAGTGTATTAAATACTTGTTCTCCCCACTGTAGATATGAAGAAATTGGGAAGAAAATGGGGTAAAAAAAAAAAGGTTCTCGGTTCACAAATTGGTATGGATTGATTTTGTTTAAAAACATATCAACTGCAGGAAAAACACTCTGTTGGGTGATACAGTCTGTCCACCCACCCGCCCGCCTGTCCATCCGTCCGTCTGTCTGTGATGAATAATGCAAAATAAATGTGGTATAGATGGGCGTTGCCATTTAGGAGTTGTCCGTCAGGATGAGACAGTGTGCCCGGCCCCTCCCCCCTCTCCTCGCCTCTGAAAGGACAGGCCATTTATGGCCAATTTACAGGCTCTCAGGGGTCAGGGCCCTGATGGATTGTGGGTCTTGGGACCTCATCAATGCTAACCTGCTTCTGCTCCTCCCAGGTAGCCATGTTGTGTGTCGGCTGGGAGCCAGGAGCCGGTGACAAAGGCTATCCGTTTCCACGGTGACAAGAGGTAATGTGTGAGGCGGAGGCCAAGCAGCCAGCAGGGATGTTTTTGTTGTTGTTTATAGATGGAGGACTTTACACGGTCCGATAAACCACAAACCACAATGCCCCTCTCTCTCCTCACCCCCACCACCTCTAAGCCTTAATTGTTGCTGCCTAAAAGACACAGTGGAATGGACTTATGAAGAAAGAGAAAGCCGATAAAAGATGAGAGATTTCATATCCCCCAAAACAGAGACTTATGCCCCCGATGAGGAGTCAGGAACACAAGAGGGATCTGACAGACGGAGACAGAGCAGATGAGACCAGACATCGACTGAACTGACTCCCTTTGATGTGACAGCCAGAGAGACACTATCGGTTTCTGTTTTTAAACTGAACTCCCATGTCACTGTACTTCTGACCTAACATTTATGACAACAACACAGGAGTTGGTTAGCCTGGAATCCAAACTGAACTGTTTCAAACTGCACCATTTCACCATTTCAACCATTTCATTGCAAAGGAGCAGGCTAGAGCAGAGACAAATATGGCTACCACAGTATCAGTCCTTGATGTTAGACCAATTCAATTCAGGGAGACTCCATTTATTTAAATTTTTTATCTCAAGAGACTCCCTGGTGAATTAAAGATTAAATAGATTCAGAAACACTATCGTTCAAAATTTGGGGTGACTTGGAAATGTCCTTGTTTTTTAAAGAACATTTAAAAAATGGTCCATTAAAATAACATCAAATTGATCAGAAATACAGTGTAGACATTGTTAATGTTGTAAACGACTATTGTAGCTGGAAACTGCAGATTTTTTATGGAATATCTACATAGGTATACAGACGCCCATTATCAGCAACCATCACTCCTGTGTTCCAAGTTTATAATTTTAAAAGGCTAATTGATCATTAGAAAACCCTTTTGCAATTATGTTAGCACAGCTGAAAACTGTTGTGCTGATTAAAGAAGCAATAAAACTGGCCTTCTTTAGACTAGTTGAGTATCTGGAGCATCAGCATTTGTGGGTTCGATTACAGGCTTATCCTTTTTTATGTAACCTTTATTTAACTAGGCAAGTCTGTTAAGAACAAATTCTTATTGATAATGACGGCCTACACCGGGCAAACTCTTACGACGCTGGGTCGCCGCCCTATGGGACTCCCAATCACGGATGGTTGTGATTCAGTCTGGATTCGAACCAGGTAGTCTGTAGTGACGCCTCTAGCACTGAGATGCTAGAGGAGGGGTGAAGGAGGAGGAGGGGGAGAGGAGGCCTGTCACATCAGTTATTATCCATCACATTAACCACAACAACAACAGCAGCCGATAAGCAGCAGCATGTGTATTCTAGCTTGTCCATTAGTCTTGATGTTCCACAACAAAGACAACAGCAGATACAAAGCAATATGACCTCACATACGGATCCCCTGATAGAGAACGTTGTTTTTAGCTTTGGCTTGAAGTGTTTATATTGTATATAGCTGTAATATCAGTTTAATAGCTGATAGTCTCACCATTTCTGCTTTCATTTACAGTTGTGGTTTTTGTTTGGTCAAAGACCTTAGTGGGTTGACGGTGTGATGCCCTCCAGGTAATATTAAAGGCTAACGGTGGAATAGATCTGCTATGTGTTTTACATGCTGATGAGAACACAGGAAGAGACAGGCAAGCACACACACACAAAGTCTAATCAATACCTGGACACACCCTGCGGTGGGATGTTTTGCTTTGTGAGGGCAGAAAGAGGAAAATAATCAATGCCGCTGAGCTGACTAGCCACGGTCCGTCAGAGAGACTAGCCACGGTCCGTCAGAGAGACTAGCCACGGTCCGTCAGAGAGCGGTCCGCCAGAGAGACTAGCCACGGTCCATCAGAGAGACTAGCCACGGTCCGTCAGAGAGACTAGCCACGGTCCATCAGAGAGACTAGCCACGGTCCTTCAGAGAGACTAGCCACGGCCCTTCAGAGAGACTAGCCACAGTCCATCAGAGAGACTAGCCACAGTCCATCAGAGAGACTAGCCACGGTCCATCAGAGAGACTAGCCACGGTCCATCAGAGAGACTAGCCACGGTCCGTCAGAGAGATTAGCCACGGTCCGTCAGAGAAACACTGACACCTAACCTCTCTCCTCTCTCTTTCAATACACAAACACAAACACACAGACCAGGGTCACAGGAAAGAGGGGAGAAGGAGAGAGGGGTAAGAGAGAGATAGAAAGTGAAAGAGGGGAAGAGGAGAGAGAGAGAGAGAGAGAGAGAGAGAGAGAGAGAGAGAGATTAGAAAGAGAGAGAGGAATATGCAGGGACCAAGTCCTCACTTATACAGGGTATCTACTCCCTCTCCTCCCTATGCCCACTCTCTACTGATAAGGATATGGTAATGAGGCAGTGTTTGATCTGATAGGTGGACTGGTGATGCATATCAATCAAAGGTGTGTATAAGCTAGGCCCTTTGATGGGCCTTGTGAGGCTGGGCACACACCACCCATACCTGGATACCCAATGTATTGCCCGACATCAGTGGAGCAAACACAGATTACTCTCCAGAGGATCTCTGCTTCAGATACACACACACACACACACACACACACACAGAGAGAGAGAGAGAAACACAAACCTGCCCTGTCTGGCCGTGATAACGCACAGAAATACCTCTGAGCTGAGTCAAGAGAGAGGAGCATTAAACTGACTGACTGAGACAAGAGAGAGGAGCAGTCAGTCAGGCATCGCTTCGGATTAGAAATGCCCTTGCATGTCCAGACTCACATAGCACACTAAAAGCAACCTAGACGTGTTTTTCCAAAAGACGCTCACGCAAAATGATCCTGTGAAACCCCACTGTCCTCTCTTCCCTCTCTCTCTCCCCTCCCCCTCTATCTCTTCATCCTGAAAATGATCTCATTGTGTTCTGTAGTTGCTGTTGTCTAAGCTCAGAGAGGGATAAAGTAATTTCCCCACAGGGATCAATAAAGTATCTATCTATACATACTGGATCTTAAGAGAGGATGTATACATACTGGATATTAAGAGAAGATGTATACATACTGGATATTAAGAGAAGATGTATACATACTGGATCTGAAGAGAGGATGTTTACATACTGGATATTAAGAGAAGATGTATACATACTGGATCTGAAGAGAGGATGTTTACATACTGGATATTAAGAGAGGATGTATACATACTGGATCTGAAGAGAGGATGTTTACATACTGGATATTAAGAGAGGATGTATACATACTGGATATTAAGAGAAGATGTATACATACTGGATCTGAAGAGAGGATGTATACATACTGGATATTAAGAGAGGATGTATACATACTGGATATTAAGAGAAGATGTTTACATACTGGATATTAAGAGAAGATGTTTACATACTGGATATTAAGAGAAGATGTTTACATACTGGATCTGAAGAGAGAATCTCTCCATCCCTCCATCTCTCCATCCCTCCATCTCCCCAATGAGAGAGAGAGAATGAGAGAGAGCGAGAGAGAGAGAGAGAATGAGAGAGAGCGAGAGAGAGAGAGAATGAGAGAGAGTGTGCATGCATTCGCTTGTCATTGTCTGTGTGTCTGTACGTCTGTGCATGTGTGAGGAGGGGAGGGGGATTCTACCTGGTGTTTCGGCCAACTGCAGCACTACAGTGTGTGTGTGTGTGTGTGTGTGTGTGTGTGTGTGTGTGTGTGTGTGTGTGTGTGTGTGTGTGTGTGTGTGTGTGTGTGTGTGTGTGTGTGTGTGTGTGTGTGTGTGTGTGTGTGTGTGTGTGTGTGTGTGTGTGTGTCAGCAGCATCAGTTCTGCTCTGTTTGCTGTTTAGTCACACTCACTTAATTAGTCCTAAGTGTTCAGTCAGCTCAACACTTTATCAGAGCTACCAGAGTATAGTGCCTAGTAATGCTGTGTGTGTGTTTCCCCTCTGAACACAATCTAATCAAGGATAATCTAATTCCTAGTCTAATCTAAATTAAGTTGCATTCAAAGCTTTTCAGTTGTATTTTTTCATTTTTAGAATGTCTAATTAAATGTTATTCGTTAAGCCCTAACATATATTTATGTAAGGTAGGATTATTTCATTGTTTGGGTAACATTTTATGAACTTTTTAATCTGGTTTTGTCATTATGGAATGAAATTCTAACTTTTACAGAAATAGTTTAAAAAGAAAGTGATTCGATTTTTGAAAACGGTTATACAAATGTTGTTGTTGTTGATGTTATCATCAATTTTCCATCTACTATCTATCTCCACCATGATCAACAGCATTGTCTACTGCTGTGGAGCTATTCTCTGTCCTTTCATAAAGTAAAATTAAACATTAATAATTTTCCCAGGGCTTTGGATCCCAGTAACTCACAAAGACCTTTTGGGGGCTGGTTTGGTATAAATGTCAAATACCAGAGATCCAACTGAGTTATGGAATACCTAGGTTACTAGGGTCTTCACCTTAACATAGACATATGTCTAGGTACTTTAACCAACTGCTCCTTTTATTTTTTTTCTAAATGACCTTTATTTAACCAGGTTGTCCCACTGACGTCAGGACCTCTTTCACAAGGGAGACCTGGAGTCCTGTCGTGCCATAAATGACAATGCTTGTCAGAGGAATTGGCCACATACTGAGACCACGTTACCTCAACCTCACCTGGCTGACCCACTAGTCCTCAGACCCCTGCTCTTATCACAGACCCAACAGGGTAATAGAAGACCTAGGTTACTGTTGTCTTAACCTTAGCATGAGCCTAAAATCTGTAGTTTATGTACTTATAATGCTAAATCCTTCTACTGCTAAATCTTTCTAATGCTAAAACCTTCTACTGCTAAATCCTTCTACCGCTGAAGCCTTCTACCGGTGAAACCTTCTACCGCTGAAGCCTTCTACTGCTGAAACCTTCTACTGCTGAAACCTTCTACTGCTGAAACCTTCTACTGCTGAAACCTTCTACTGCTGAAACCTAATGTTAGACTGTACAAAAGCGGTTGAGAAGCACAGGGCTAAAGCCCATAGAGAGCTGTGACCACCAGGTTAACATAACCTTCCCCTACCCTCTAAATAATTAGGGAGTGGATTTGGGGGTATAGGTGGTTGGGAGGCTGGGGGGGTGGGGGGGTGTATAGAGCAGGTGGGGGTACCGGACCAAGCCTGTGATCTCTGCAGTGCTGCTCTGCTCCCTAAAATAGTTCTGAGGGGAACCATACAGGTGCCACGAAGAGTCAGGGAGTCCCATGTGGTTCAGTTGGTAGAGCATGGCGCTCGAAACTCCAGGGTTGTAGGTTTGATTCCCACGGGGACAGATGTCTATTTCCCTGTTACAGATGTCTATTTCCCTGTTACAGCTGTCTTTTTCCCTGTTACAGCTGTCTTTTTCCCTGTTACAGCTGTCTTTTTCCCTGTTACAGCTGTCTTTTTCCCTGTTACAGATGTCTATTTCCCTGTTACAGATGTCTATTTCCCTGTTACAGATGTCTATTTCCCTGTTACAGATGTCTCCAACACTCCTGCTTCACCAGCCAGTGCCTCAACTTTTTATATACCACACACATATACTGTATGCCCTCTCTCTCACATGACTCTGCTGTTAGTTACCTCACCATTCCTCACCATTCCTCAGTCTAATTATGTAGAATCCCTGGTGCTTCACTGATCCCCCTCTTCCCTGCATCTAGCTCCAGCTCCAAGCAGTTAGCCTGGGTGTTAGTCTGTTTCTACTCTCTAGCCAACTCTTTTGGAATTGTGAGAGCAGAAACCAGGCTACAATGCAGTGGCTTAGAGGAAGGGGGTTTGGAAAAAGGCGCTACAAAGCTAATGGTTTGGAGCAACAGAAAGAATAAAACACAGAGTCAGCATGTTTCATAACTAGTGAAAACATCCCAGTGTAATTAGCTTCCTCTCTCTCAGTAACAGTCTGATTTTCTTTTCAACTTTAGGAGTTAAACAGCCGCTGAGCCCCTCACCGCTCCGGGGGGAGTGACAGGCGGGCGAGGTGGGCGAGGTGAGGCAGGCGCTACAAAGAGGATTTGCTGTGGAAGGGACACGGGAGAGGAGGAGAAGAAGCGCAGAGACGAGACAAGAGAATAGTGGAGTAGGGGGGGATTACACGGAGGGTCGCATATTTCAATACTTAAACATTCCAATTGGCTACGGGCGGCTCGGGGCTAATGCTAGCTAACGTCGCTAATGCAGCAGTATCAGTTATACAGCTTCTGCTATGTTACACAGGTAGGATTGAACATGGTTAATGGACTATGTGGAGGTAGAGCGAGCACCAAGGTAGCTGGTGGATAATTGGTGGCTGTGGTTGGCCCCTGGAGCCCCAGTCTGAGGACGTGATTGATATAATTCCATTCATTCCAGTCATTAAAATGAGCCTGTTCTCTGATTTAAAGTGACACCAGCCTCCACTGGTTGGGGGCCACAGGGCCAGGCCAGGGGGGTCTTGGGGTGACAGAGAGGTGAGCAGGGCTAGTTGGGGTTAGTCTGGCTGGTTGTGGTTAGTCTGGCTGGTTGTGGTTAGTCTGGCTGGTTGGGGTTAGTCTGGCTGGTTGGGGTTAGTCTGGCTGGTTGGGGTTAGTCTGGCTGGTTGGGGTTAGTCTGGCTGGTTGTGGTTAGTCTGGCTGGTTGGGGTTAGTCTGGCTGGTTGGGGTAAGTCTGGCTGGTTGGGGTTAGTCTGGCTGGTTGGGGTTAGTCTGGCTGGTTGTGGTTAGTCTGGCTGGTTGTGGTTAGTCTGGCTGGTTGGGGTTAGTCTGGCTGGTTGGGGTTAGTCTGGCTGGTTGTGGTTAGTCTGGCTGGTTGTGGTTAGTCTGGCTGGTTGGGGTTAGTCTGGCTGGTTGTGGTTAGACTGACTGGTTGGGGTTAGTCTGGCTGGTTGGGGTTAGTCTGGCTGGTTGTGGTTAGTCTGGCTGGTTGTGGTTAGTCTGGCTGGTTGGGGTTAGTCTGGCTGGTTGTGGTTAGTCTGGCTGGTTGTGGTTAGTCTGGCTGGTTGGGGTTAGTCTGGCTGGTTGTGGTTAGTCTGGCTGGTTGGGGTTAGACTGACTGGTTAGTCTGGCTGGTTGTGGTTAGTCTGGCTGGTTGGGGTTAGTCTGGCTGGTTGGGGTTAGTCTGGCTGGTTGGGGTTAGACTGACTGGTTAGTCTGGCTGGTTGGGGTTAGTCTGGCTGGTTGTGGTTAGTCTGGCTGGTTGGGGTTAGTCTGGCTGGTTGTGGTTAGTCTGGCTGGTTGTGGTTAGTCTGGCTGGTTGTGGTTAGTCTGGCTGGTTGGCTGGCAGACACAGAAAGGGGGGATTAAAATCATGGAAAAACAATAGAAGTGCAAACTACATGCTGCTGGAGGGGAGGAAGGGGCAGATGGGAGGATTTGGGGGTTCAAGCGTTGATCTGGTCTGTGAACAAACATGGCTGTATAATTACAATGGCCCAGTTAGAGACAGACTGGGAGAGGATAGTATAGTGGTCTTAATACAGACACAATGGCAACACTGCCAGCATGCAGCACTATAACAATACCAGTCTAGACTCATAGAGCATAGGATCAGGAGTAAGCTCTCCGTGTGTCTAAAGCACAATATCAGCTGGAAATTGAAAACAACCTAATGGTGGTCTGAACTGAAGTGTTGAAATCCTGCTATTTGTTCCCTGGCCCCTGGGGCACAGAATTGCAGCTACTCTAATCATACCTGTATTCTTGAGAATGTAATCAGTCAAATGCTTCAGTATAACCCCACTACTGAGGTCTGTCAAACAGAAACTCACTGACTAACAGTGTGGGTCTCTCTCTTCCTGTCCTGGTACTGGTGCTGGTCTGAGATCAGGTGATGTAAACACAGGAGACACCACTCAACAGACAGAGGATGTTATCAGGACCATCTATCAGAGAAAAGTGGCTGAGGCCAGAAGGCCAAACACAAATTCTAACATTATAGCCACTTCTCTTCACAGTACATGTTCCCATTTTTACATCTCTCCAAGGTAACACACACACATCAGGGTAATTTTACCAGCACAACTATAAACCCTATAAATCCTGCCTCCAACAGATGTGGCACAGCGCAGAGAGTAGCAACATAAGATCCTACACTGAGGTTCCTTACTATCAGATCCTACACTGAGGTTCCTTACTATCAGATCCTACACTGAGGTTCCTTACTATCAGATCCTACACTGAGGTTCCTTACTATCAGATCCTACACTGAGGTTCCTTACTATCACAACCTACACTGAGGTTCCTTACTATCAGATCCTACACTGAGGTTCCTTACTATCACAACCTACACTGAGGTTCCTTACTATCAGATCCTACACTGAGGTTCCTTACTATCAGATCCTACACTGAGGTTCCTTACTATCAGATCCTACACTGAGGTTCCTTACTATCAGATCCTACACTGAGGTTCCTTACTATCAGATCCTACACTGAGGTTCCTTACTATCAGATCCTACACTGAGGTTCCTTACTATCAGATCCTACACTGAGGTTCCTTACTATCACAACCTACACTGAGGTTCCTTACTATCAGATCCTACACTGAGGTTCCTTACTATCACAACCTACACTGAGGTTCCTTACTATCAGATCCTACACTGAGGTTCCTTACTATCAGATCCTACACTGAGGTTCCTTACTATCAGATCCTACACTGAGGTTCCTTACTATCAGATCCTACACTGAGGTTCCTTACTATCAGATCCTACACTGAGGTTCCTTACTATCAGATCCTACACTGAGGTTCCTTACTATCACAACCTACACTGAGGTTCCTTACTATCAGATCCTACACTGAGGTTCCTTACTATCAGATCCTACACTGAGGTTCCTTACTATCAGATCCTACACTGAGGTTCCTTACTATCAGATCCTACACTGAGGTTCCTTACTATCAGATCCTACACTGAGGTTCCTTACTATCAGATCCTACACTGAGGTTCCTTACTATCAGATCCTACACTGAGGTTCCTTACTATCAGATCCTACACTGAGGTTCCTTACTATCACAACCTACACTGAGGTTCCTTACTATCACAACCTACACTGAGGTTCCTTACTATCACAACCTACACTGAGGTTCCTTACTATCACAACCTACACTGAGGTTCCTTACTATCACAACCTACACTGAGGTTCCTTACTATCAGATCCTACACTGAGGTTCCTTACTATCACAACCTACACTGAGGTTCCTTACTATCACAACCTACACTGAGGTTCCTTACTATCACAACCTACACTGAGGTTCCTTACTATCACAAACAACATACTACATTACTGTGTGTCCTTACTACAGAGTCAGATCCAAAGACTTTCAGTAATAACATACTACCATAGCCGCGGGAAGTAGGGGTGTTGAAGTTGCTGCAGTTTCTCCTGAAACATTATATATATATATTTTTTTTTTTTCTATTATATATATTTTTTCTCACAAAAGTACTGCACTGGGCCATTAGCGAGAACCAAATCGCAGCACCCCCACCTCCAAGCATCTTCCCACGGCTATGCATACTACTGTGAGATTCCTTACTATCGTATCCAAAGACTTTCAGTAATAACATACTACTGTAAGATTCCTTACTATCGTATCCAAAGACTTTCAGTAATAACATACTACTGTAAGATTCCTTACTATCATATCCAAAGACTTTCAGTAATAACATACTACTGTAAGATTTCTTACTATCGTATCCAAAGACTTTCAGTAATAACATACTACTGTAAGATTTCTTACTATCATATCCAAAGACTTTCAGTAATAACATACTACTGTAAGATTTCTTACTATCGTATCCAAAGACTTTCAGTAATAACATACTACTGTAAGATTTCTTACTATCATATCCAAAGACTTTCAGTAATAACATACTACTGTGAGATTCCTTCATCTCTCCTGTGATTCTCTAATGCTACAATACAGTATCTCTCAGCCATGCGCATGTTGATGCTCCTAAATCAGACAAGAAGAACTAGATATCTTCCTCCCAGTATCATACTCTAACTACGTATATCACCAGCTAGCTGCTGGCCAACACAGGAATGAACACACTCCAACACACCCATTACACACTCTCACACACAAAGACATACAACTACTAACAGAAATGTCCATAAATTCACAAGACAATAAACAGATTCTGTTCTTTCAAAAGCAAACTCTAACAAAAACATTATCTGAATCACCTCTTATCTTGCTCTTTAACTTCTCAAACACAAACACAACACACTCACCTGCACCTGAATGAAGGAGCCTCTGTAGAAACAGCAGGCAGCTGCCGACAGGGTGCTCCATAGGCTACAGCGCTCTGTCATGATTCCCCTCTCCTCTCCTGTCCGGTCCTCACCTCACAGCTCAGCTCCGTTCAGCTTGGGCTGTACCCCACCCCGAGGTCCCCAGCACCAGCTCTACTCTCTGTCACTGTCCCACAGAAGGCAGGCAGCGCTCCACTCCTCTGCTCGCTAGCAACCCCGGCAGCAGCTCATCTCACTAACACTGTGTGGCAGCTACGCTACCCTAAGGTACTAACGCTAGCTACAGCTTCTACTGCTGGTACTACTGGTACTGCTGATCAGGGCCCTATCTCCTTGCACTTTGTTGCTATTGCTACTGTCATTTCTCTCTCAGCTCTGCACAGCCTGTCTCGCTTTCTCTGTCTCTCTCTCTCTCTCTCTCTCTCTCTCTCTCTCGTTCACAATCTCCCTGTGCTTCACGAGCCCAGGCAGGGATTACCTCATCCATTTCTGATGAAAGGAGTGGGTGGGGGGAGGGTGGGTGGGTGGAAAAGAGGGATGAGGTAGAGGGAGGAGGGAGAGGGAGGAGGGAGAGATGCTTGCAGGCACTGGCGGAGTGCTGTCAAATGCAGGCAAGGCAGACCCCACCCATCCCCTCCTCCTTCATGACAACAGAGGCAGAGAGAGAGAGAGAGTGAGAGCGAAAGAGAGAGAACACAATGAGAGCGAGAGACAGAGAGAGAGAGAGAGAGAGAGAGAGAGTGGGGTCTGTTTGTGTTCACAAACACAAACAGACCCCACAGAAACCCAGGACTGCAACACAATTAGACCCAACCAAACCATGTGAAAAAAAGAGAAATTACTTGACACATTGGCAATAATTTACCAAGAAACAGAGCAAACTGGAATGTTATTTGGCCCTAAACAGAGAGTACACAGTGGCAGAATACATGACCACTGTGACTGACCCAGTGAACATAGCCTTGCTATTGAGAGAGACCGCCATAGGCAGACCTGGCTCTCAAGAGAAGACAGGCTTTGTGCACACTGCCCACAAAATAAGGTGGAAACTGAGCTGCACTTCCTAACCTCCTGCCAAATGTATGACCACATTAGAGACACATAAGTGACTCGTTTCAGGAAACTAGGCGTATGTCGCACGTCAGTACTTCACAGGAGAGGCATTATCAAAATGCTTTTTTGGGGCAGAAATGCCTTCTGGAACATGTGAACTTTCACGTTTTATTTATTTATACCTTTATACCTTTATTAAAGGTACCGTGTTAGGGAACAAAAATCCCCCCAAAAAACTAGAAAACTTTAGTATCTTTCAGAGGACGTTCTAAGAATGCTATTTAAAAGCATATACATACCGTTCTCAGCATCAACAAAACTCTCTATCCTCTTGTTAACTGTGTTCAGGTGTCCTTTGAAATGGGGTCTGTTTGAAAATAGCTTTGTAAAAGTAAAAAAACATGGCATGCTAGCTGCATCCTGGTGGCGCAGTCAACTAATTCCATGGATAGAGAATAAAATATAATGGGTTTGAATCTCACTGACACCGTTCCACAATAAAAAAGAAAGGTG
Organism: Thymallus thymallus; assembly: GCA_023634145.1. NCBI lineage: Eukaryota > Metazoa > Chordata > Actinopteri > Salmoniformes > Salmonidae > Thymallus > Thymallus thymallus. The sequence continues at coordinate 36,612,007 of CM042390.1, read as the reverse complement.
TCAGCATGATTAAGTAAATGAGTCCAAAACTGGTAGTCTTATTGAAAGATGTCCTCAGAACGTTATTTAATTACCTTCAAATAACCTATAATTTAATAAAACCTTCAGGGAACCATAGTAAAACTTTCTCAGAACCTCCCTGCAACCTTCGTTCCCTTCGTTCCCAGAACCAATGGGAAACCAAAAACGTGCGTTCCCACAACTTCTTAGGCACCAAATATGCTAGCTGGGACACACACAAAACATGTGCGCACACACAGAGTGGCTTCATTAAACCACCAGTGTGTCGTGTGCCAAACATATGTTAATTAACTGCACATAAAAAAGCTCCACCTCTCCCTCCAGACCAGTTAGGCCCATACCATCCAACAGAGGATACCGTTTCAGAGGCAGTCTCCCGCTGTGATTTCATGCTAAAACACAGACATACAGTACATACAGACCATATTCATATACACTAGACCATACACTATATATACAGTATATATGGTCTGGGACGAGCTGGACCGCAGAGTGAAGGAAAAGCAGCCAACAAGTGCTCAGCATTCCAGGTGAAGCTGGTTGAGAGAATGCCAAGAGTGTGCAAAGCTGTCATCAAGGCAAAGGGGGGCTACTTTGAAGAATCAAAAATATATTTTATTTAATTTAACATTTATTTAACTAGGCAAGTCAGTTAAGAACAAATTCTTATTTACAATGACGGCCTACATTGTTCTACAGGGTCAGCCATAGTAGTACAGTGCCCCTGGAGCAAATTAGGATTAAGTGCCTTGCTCAAGGGCACATCAACAGGTTTTTCACCTTGTTGGCTTGGGTATTCGATCCAGCGACCTTTCGGTTACTAGCCTAACGCTCTAATCACAAGGCTACCTGCCGCCCCCATTTTGATTTGTTTAACACTTTTTTGGTTACTACATGATTCCATATGTTATTTAATAGTTTTTATGTCTTCACTATTATTCTACAATGTAGAAAATAGTAAAAATGAAGAAAAACCCTGGAATGAGTAAGTGTGTCCAAAGTTCAAATAAAATAAAATAAAAGTAACATTTTGACTGGTACTGTATATACAGTGCCTTTGGAAAGTATTTAGACCGCTTGACTTTTTCCACATTTGATTACATTACAGCCTTATTCTAAAATGGATCAAATAAAATAAAAATCCTCAGCAATCTACACACAATACGCCATAACGACGAAGCAAAAACAGGTTTTTATAATTTTTGTAAATGTAAATGTATAAAAAAACGAAATACCTTATTTACATAAGTATTCTGACCAAAATTGAGCTCAGGTGCATCTTGTTTCCATTGATCATCCTTGAGAAGTTTCTACAACTTCAATTGGAGTTCACCTGTAGTAAATGCAACTGATGTCGCTCTCGCTGCTGGTGACTCTCTGATCCATCTCTACGCAGACGACACCATTCTGTATACATCTGGCCCCTCTTTGGACACTGTGTTAACTAACCTTCAAACAAGCTTCAATGCCATACAACACTCCTTCCGTGGCCTCCAACTGCTCTTAAATGCTGGTAAAATTAAATGCATGCTTTTCAATCGAACGCTGCCCGCATCCGCCCGGACTATCATCACTACTCTCGACGGGTCTGACTAAGAATACGTGGACACCTACAAATACCTAGGCGTCTGGTTAGACTGTAAACTCAACTTCCAGACTCACATTAACCATCTCCAATCCAAAATTTAATCTAGAATCGGCTTCCTATTTCGCAACAAAGCCTCCTTCACTCATGCTGCCAAACATGCCCTTGTAAAACTGACCGTCCTACCGATCCTTGACTTCGGCCATGTCATTTACAAAATAGCCTCCAACACTCTACTCAGCAATTTGGATGTAGTCTATCACAGTGCCATCCGTTTTGTTACCAAAGCCCCATATACTACCCACCACTGCGACCTGTATTCTCTCGTTGGCTGGCCCTCACTACATATTCGTCGCCAAACCCACTGGCTCTAGGTCATCTATAAGTATTTGCTAGGTAAATCCCGCCTTATCTCAGCTCGCTGGTCACCATTGCAACACCCACCCGTAGCATGCGCTCCAGCAGGTATATTTTCACTGGTCATCCCCAAAGCCAACACCTCCATTGGCCACCATTCCTTCCAGTTCTCTGCTGCCAATGACTGGAACGAATTGCAAAAATCCTTGAAGCTAGAGGTTCCTATCTCCCTCACTAACTTTAAGCATCAGCTGTCAGAGCTGCTTATCGATCACTGCACCTGTACATAGCCCTTCTGTAAATAGCCCATCCTACTACCTCATCCCCATATCTATTATTTTCGTTAATTTTGCACTCCAGTATCTCTATTTGCACATCATCATTTGCACATCTATCACTCCAGTGTTAATTCTAATTTGTAACTTATTTCGCCACTATGGCCTATTTATTGTCCTACCTTCCTAACCTTACTGCATTTTGCACTACATTTGCACACTCTGTATATAGATTCTCTATTGTGTTATTGACTGTACGTTTGTTTATTCTCATGTGTAACTGTGTTGTTGTTTTTTTGTCGCACTTCTTTGCTTTGTCTTGGCCAGGTCGCAGTTGTAAATGATCTCAACTAGCCTACCTGGTTAAATAAAGGTGAAATAAATACAAAAAATAAAAAATTGTCTATATAAGGTCCAATAGTTGACAGTGCATGTCAGAGCAAAAACCAAGCTATGAGGTCGAAGGAATTGTCTGTAGAGCTCGGGGACAGGATTGTGTCGAGGCACAGATCTGGGGAAAGGTACCAAAACATTTATGCAGCATTGAAGGTCCCCAAGAACACAGTGGCCTCCATCATTCTTAAATTGAAGAAGTTTGGAACCACCAAGACTCTTCCTAGAGCTGGCCGCCCGGCCAAACTGATCAATCGGGGTAGAAGGGCCTTGGTCAGGGAGGTGACCAAGAACCCGATGGTCACTCTGACAGAGCTCCAGAGTTCTTCTGTGGAGACCTTATATAGACAGGTGTGTGCCTTTCCAAATCATGTCCAATCAATTTAATTTACCACAGGTGGACTCCAATCAAGTTGTAGAAACAGCTCAAGGATGATTAATGGACACAGGATGCACGTGAGCTCAATTTCGAGTCTCATAGCAAAGGGTACTGAATACTTACAGTATGTAAATAAGGTATTTCTGTTTTTATATTGTTAATACGTTTGCAAAAATTTCTAAAAACCTGTTTTTACTTTGTCATTATGGTGTATTGTGTGTAGATTGATGAGGATTTTAGAATAAGGCTGTAACGTAACAAACTGTGGTAAAAGGGAAGGGGTCTGAATACTTTCTGAATGCACTGTATATATATATATACTCAGCAAAAAAAGAAACATCCCTTTTTCAGGACCCTGTCTTTCAAAGATAATTTGTAAAAATCCAAATAACTTCACACCTCTTCATTGTAAAGCGGTTAAACACTGTTTCCCATGTTTGTTCAATGAACCATAAACAATTAATGAACATGCACATCTGGAACGGTCATTAAGACACTAACAGCTTACAGACGGTAGGCAATTAAGGTCACAGTTATGGAAACTTAGGACACTAAAGAGGCCTTTCTACTGACTCTGAAAAACACCAAAAGAAAGATGCCCAGGGTCCCTGCTCACCTGCGTGAACGTGCCTTAGGCATGTGGCCAGGGCAATAAATTGCAATGTCCGTACTGTGAGACGCCTAAGACAGCGCTACAGGGAGACAGGACGGACAGTTGATCGTCCTTGCAGTTGCAGACCACGTGTAACAACACCTGCACAGGATCGGTAGATCCGAACAGGTACAGGATGGCAACAACAACTGCCCGAGTTACACCAGGAACGCACAATCCCTCCATCAGTGCTCACAGCAAGAACTGGCAAATCTGGTGCAGTCCATGAGGAGGAGATGCACTGCAGTACTTAATGCAGCTGGTGGCCACACCAGATACTGACTGATACTTTTTATTTTGACCCCTCCTTTGTTCAGGGACACATTATTCCATTTCTGTTAGTCACGTCTGTGGAACTTGTTCAGTTCATGTCTCAGTTGTTGAATCTTGTTATGTTCATACAAATATTTACACATGTTAAGTTTGCTGAAAAATAAACGCAGTTGACAGTGAGAGGATGTTTCTTTTCATGCTGAGTATATACAGTTGAAGTCGGAAGTTTACATACACTAAGGTTGAAGTCATTCAAACTCATTTTTCAACCATTCCACAGATTTCATGTTAACAAACTATAGTTTTGGCAAGTCGGTTAGGACATCTACTTTGTGCATGACACAAGTAATTCTTCCAACAATTGTTTACAGACAGATTATTTCACTAATAATTCACTATATCCAAATTCCAGTGGGTCAGAAGTTTACATACACTAAGTCTTGAAACACTAATTGACATAATTTGAGTCAATTGGAGGTGTACCTGTGGATGTATTTCAAGACCTACCTTCAAATTCAGTGCCTCTTTGCTCGACATCAAGGGAAAATCAAAGGTTGTAGACCTCCACAAGTCTAGTTCATCCTTGGGAGCAATTTCCAAACGCCTGAAGGTATCACGTTAATCTGTACAAACAATAGTACGCAAGAGATGAACGTGCTTTGTGCGAAAAGTGCAAATCAATCCTAGAACAACAGCAAAGGACCTTGTGAAGATGCTGGAGGAAACAGGTACAAAAGTATCTATATCCAAAGTAAAACAAGTCCTATATCGACATAACCTGAAAGGCTGCTCAGCAAGGAAGACGCCACTGCTCCAAAACCCCCATAAAAAATCCAGACTATGGTTTGCAACTGCACATGGGGACAAATATCCTACTTTTTGGAGAAATGTCCTCTAGTCTGATGAAACAAAAATAGAACTGTTTGGCCATAATGACCATTGTTATGTTTGGAGGAAAAAGGGGGAGGCTTGCAAGCCGAAGAACACCATCACCAACAGTGAAGCACGGGGGTGGCAGCATCATGTTGTGGGGGTGCTTTTCTGCAGGAGGGAACTTCACAAAATAGATGGCATCATGAGGAAGGGAAATTATGTGGATATAGACATCAGTCAGGAAGTTAAAGCTTGGTCGCAAAAGGGTCTTCCAAATGGACAAGCATACTTCCAAAGTTGTGGCAAAATGGCTTAAGGAAAACAAAGTCAAGGTATTGGATTGGCCATCACAAAGCCCTGACCTCAATCCTATAGAACATTTGTGGGGAGAACTGAAAAAAGGTTGTGCGAGCAAGGAGGCCTACAAACCTGACTCAGTTACACCAGTTCTGTCAGGAGGAATGGGCCAAAATTCCCAAAACTTATCGTGGGAAGCTTGTGGAAGGCTACCCGAAACATTTGACCCAAGTTAAACAATTTAAAGGCAATGCTACCAAATACTAATTGAGTGTATGTAAACTTCTGACCCATGGGAATGTGATGAAAGAAATAAAACATGAAATAAATAATTCTCTTTACTATTATTCTGACATTTCATATTCTTAAATTAAAGTTGTGATCCTAACTGACCCAAGACAGGGAATTTTTACTAGGATTAAATGTCAGGAATTGTGAAAAACTGAGTTTAAATGTATTTGGCTAAGGTGTATGTAAACCTCCGACTTCAACTGTATATGATTTTTGAATGTCCACTTCATCTCTGCACCCCACACATACAATTATCTGTAAGGTCCCTCAGTCAAGCAGTGAATTTCAAACACAGACTCAATCACAAAGGCCAGGGAGGTTTTCCAATGCCTTGCAAAGAAGGGCACCTATTGGTAGATGGGTAAAATAAAAAAAAGCAGACATTGAATATCTTTTTGAGCATGGTCACTAAGATTCCATGGCACTTGTCGTAAAAGTAGGGGTGTTAACCCCGGTGTCCTGGCTAAATTCACAATCATACCATTATGGCCACCTAATCATCCCCAGCTTCCAATTGTCTCATTCATCCCCCCTCTTCTTCCCTGTAACTATCCCCCAGGTCGTTGTTGTAAATGAGAATGTGTTCTCAGTCAACTTACCTGATAAAATAAGGGTAAAATAAAAATGAATAAATAAATGATGAAGGTTTTAATAACACTTTGGATGGTGTATCAATACAACCAGTCACTACAAAGAAACAGGCCTCCTTCTTAACTCAGTTGCCGGAGAGGAAGGAAACCGACTCAGGGATTTCACCATGAGGCCAATGGTGACTTTTACAGAGTTTAATGTCTGTAACAGGAGAAAACTGAGGATGGATCAACAACATTGTAGTTACTCCACAATACTAACCTAAATGACAGAGTGAAAAGAAGGAAGCCTGTACAGAATACAAATATTCCAAAACGTACGAGGTGACTCCAATTGGTATGTCTGTGTGTGTTTGTGTGTGTGTGTGTGTGTGTGTACCAACATCAGGGTCACATCAGGAAATCACATTCTCTCTCCAACCTCTGTTGTGGTTATGAACCCAGAAAGCAGGTTTATTTAAACACTGAACACTGAATATTCAGGCCAAGTGCTTATTTAAACATAAATGTCATAAATGTTTCAGAGAGAAGCGATGGGGTTGAGCGAAGGAGAGATGGAAACATGGGGAAGTGGAGTGGAAGAGGGGAGGAGAGGAGGGTGAGAGAGGAGAGGGAGAGGAGGAGAGAAGGAGGCTAAGAGGAGGGCAAGGGTGAGAGTAGGGAGGGCAGGGAGAGTGGTGTGGGTGAGGAAAGGGGAGTGGTGAGAGTGGTGTGGGTGTTGTGGGTGAGGACAGAGGAAGGGATGGGGTGAGAGTGATGTGGGTGAGGAAAAGGGAGGGGAGGGGAGAGGAGAGGCATCACTGTACAGAGAGATAGACTGAATTACACCATATGGAATGGTGTTAGTGCTTTCTTTGACCGCCCTATCTTTATGAGTTACCAGGACAAAGAGACAATGGTTTTCAGTCAGAAATGAGCATCATCGTGTTCTATTCTAATACCTCTACTTTGTGTGTGTGTGTGTGTGTGTGTGTGTGTGTGTGTGTGTGTGTGTGTGTGTGTGTGTGTGTGTGTGTGTGTGTGTGTGTGTGTGTGTGTGTGTGTGTGTGTGTGTGTCTTAACATCAGGGTCACGTTCTCCCTCTATCCTTTAATGTGGTTAGAACCCCAAAAGCCAGGCTTACACCCCCACCTACTGGCCTGATCCAGAACCACACCCACCTACTGGCCTGGTCCTGAACCACCCCCACCTACTGGCCTGGTCCTGAACCACACCCACCTACTGGCCTGGCTCTGAACCACAGCCACCTACTGGCCTGGCTCTGAACCACAGCCACCTACTGGCCTGGCTCTGAACCACACCCAACTACTGGCCTGGCTCTGAACCACACCCACCTACTGGCCTGGCTCTGAACCACACCCACCTACTGGCCTGGCTCTGAACCACAGCCACCTACTGGCCTGGCTCTGAACCACACCCACCTACTGGCCTGGCTCTGAACCACACCCACCTACTGGCCTGGCTCTGAACCACACCCACCTACTGGCCTGGCTCTGAACCACACCCACCTACTGGCCTGGCTCTGAACCACAGCCACCTACTGGCCTGGCTCTGAACCACACCCATCTACTGGCCTGGCTCTGAACCACAGCCACCTACTGGCCTGGCTCTGAACCACACCCAACTACTGGCCTGTTAACTTAGGATTCAATTTCCTAAATGGCTGAGAGAGACTGCTGAAATGGGCCTAATTGCAGAAGAACAGGGGTATAATCACCTAGAATTACATTTCAAAGACCACATTAAAATGGTAGTCCAATATAACTAAAGACCATATTGAAATGGTAGTCCAATATAACTAAAGACCACATTGAAATGGTAGTCCAATATAACTAAAGACCACATTGAAATGGTAGTCCAATATAACTAAAGACCACATTGAAATGGTAGTCCAATATAACTAAAGACCACATTGAAATGGTAGTCCAATATAACTAAAGTGCTTTATAAAATAAAAAAAACCCTCCAGTATAAATGATCCAGTCCAAATGAATTCTGTAGTATATTATGTTTTGTGAAGCCACTTTAAAACCGTTAAACGTAGAGACTTATTTAAATCTACATTAAACACAAAACAAGAGAGTATTTGGAGAGTTTGGAGTGTGTATTCCACAATATCTTTGTTTACAAATAAGTGTGTATACTCTAGGTGTTCCACACTGCTTCTGTGTTTACAAATGACAAGGCTTCAGCTAAGATCCTGCTCGTTTGCCCATGGTAACAAACACCATTTACCCTGTTGCAAGCCATTGAGTCTTAGCAGAGCAGAGCCGATTAGAGCGGGGAAAGCACTGAGTCTCTTTGTGCTTACTGATCCTAATTAAATTACAAACACTGTCCCTGGAGTCGGCAGCTCAAATACAGGTCCCCTTAAACCTCACTACAAAGCCAAAGCAGATCAACACACTGGCCCCCTAACCACACTAGAAATACCAACACATTCAACTGATACTAAATGCTAGGGCTAGGACAATACCAGTATCACAATATGTTTTCTATGGCATACATTTTTACACGAAGCAGACCAAACTCTTTGGTCCTTTAAAAACCTGCTGTATGTTTAGGGATGTTTTCCTAAAGAAGTTTGTTTCCTTGCCGCCCCTACTAAATGGTCACCACTGCTTAGATGGGTGTAATCTCCCAATCCCTTCCTTTTCTCAGATGCTGTGTGGACTGCTGAAGCAATTTCTGGGCCTTCTGGGTAGCAGAACCAGCATAGACAGATAGACAGACATAGGAGAAATCAAAATAAGTCTTACCTTGACATATTCACCCTGGCTGTCTATTGGGTCCATGTGGCTGTTTTGAAGAGGACAGAGAGAATTGTATCAATATATTATTGGTCAAACTCGGGCAGATGTGTGCAGAATGTAGAATGATAACCCTATACCTTGCTATGTACAATAAGCATATTCCCCATGGAAGTGCTACAGGGTGTTTAACATGCTTTATACCGGGGGATAAGAGATCACATATCAGGCCTCATCGTGTAGGAGGAGTATGAGCCCTCAATTCTCAAGGGCTCCATAACATTACCACATAACTCACTCTTCGCATAGAGAGAGATCAAATGTCAAGGCCCCACGGTGGAGCCATACTGTATAGGCCCTACGACGCAGCTGTAGCCCCCACAGCGCAGCTAGATCATATAACCCTGCCCATCAGAGAGGGTAATTACATGCCCACTGAGGACAGAGTATCAACACCCTGTTATTTCTCAACGTCTACACACACACACACACACGCACACACAAACAAACACTCACGGACATGCACACGCTCGCTCACACACACACGCACAGTTTAAACGTCCTGGTTCCCACAACGGAGTTGGATGCCCAGTCAGTCATATTACATTACAAGGGCCCTATGGCGGAGCTACACTGCACATGTTCAGAGTGAAACAAGATCAAAGAGTCCCATGGAAGAGCAGAGCAGGGCATGGCAGGGAATCTGATTGGCCCTGTGGTGGAGGCGTGGAACTTGACTGGGAATTTTATATAGGCCCCACGGTGGAGCTTGACTACATTCCACATCATAGGGCTCATGGTACTGAATAGATAAATTAAACATGTACAGTTCTCTAATTTGAGCCAGTTTGCTACAGGAGGACAATAGTACAAGTATTATCTAAACTATAAATCCTTCAAGCCTGACATTTCAAAGTGGAAATTATAAACGTCAGAAGCCTTTTTGAAACCTGAAATACACTACAAGCATTGCAGGAAAGGTCTTCTGCAACAGGGTGATCAAATTAAGACCCTACATCGGTACTGTATGTTCACAACTGGGGACAGATGCCTGGGATCCAGCATGCTGTGAAAACATGGAGGAAAAAAGCCCCTCACATACCAAGTCTACATTCCCAAAGGTTACAATCACTGGGCTCCTCGTTGAATCAAATAGGCACACTACATGTACAGTATAATAATCAGTTAGACATAGACAGACACCTCCACAGACAGCATAGCAGCAGACCCCTTTAAATAACTCCAAAAGGGTTTGATTCAACTCCCCTAACCCGAACACTGCCCTGTGACTGGGAGACAACATTCCATCATGTCACTGTGGCTGCGACTCATCCAGACTGCTATTACATCTCTACCATATTGCCTTCTCCCCCGCCTCATACCAGAGAGACACAGAGAAAGACACAGTCCCAGCTGGGGTTCAATCTATGGTTCAGTGGTCATCAATCACTCTCACCATCTCATAAAGTCTCCTACTGTGGCTTAGGGTGGTCTAATGGTCTAAGCCACTGCCTACTGTGCACACATATCGCTATAGCATGGGTTCAAATCTGTCCCACTGCTATTTCAGTACACCATCTTCTATCTTTTCAATTTTTTTTACAAAGACTTAAAAACTAATATTTAACAAGTCTCCTACTGTTGTGGAAGATACAGTGCATTCGGAAAGTATTCAGACCCCTTGACTTTTTCCACATTTTGTTATAATAATCATTTCTAAAAAAACAGTTTTCGCTTTGTCATTATGGGGTATTGTGAGTAGATTGATGAAGAAAAAAAATAATTTAATACATTTTAGAATAAGGCTGTAACGTAACAAAATGTGGAAAATGTCAAGGGGTCTGAATACTTTACAATTACATTTACTTTTGATACTTAAGTAAATTTAAAATTTTAGACTTTTACTCAAGTAGTATTTTACTGGTTGACTTTGACGTTTACTTGAATAATTTTCTATTAAGGTACAGTATCTTTATTTTTAGTCAAGTATGACAATTGGGTACTTTTCCACCACTGGTTAAGGTATGTAACCATGTATATAACCATTCCTCTCTCTTCCCTTTACCGTTGTTAACACTCTTGTTTACATAATTATTTACATACTTCCAGCTAAAGAATTTTGTTAATTGTTTACCTTATTTAAACATCTGTATATTCCCATAGTGTTTCTTATAGTCAACAGTCTAAACAGTCTAAACAGACTACAGTAAAAACCCCTACCGAGACAAAACAATATAGAATATAGAATACGTTTATTTACAGGAAGCCATTCCTTCCTGATGTTTCAGTCAGAGAATTCATGTAGTGGGAACTTGAGTTAAAGTCAATTTCATTTCATTTCATTTCATTCAATTCAATAAGTACTTAAAGTTCCAATGCAGCTGTTATAATCTCAACATCAAATATACACTACCGTTCAAAAGTTTGGGGTCACTTAGAAAATATCCTTGATTTTTAAAGAAAATAAAATGTTGTGTCCATTAAAATAACATCAAATTGATCAGAAATACAGTGTAGACATTGTTAATGTTGTAAATGACTATTGTAGCTGGAAACAGCGGATTTGTAATGGAATATCTACATAGGTATACAGGCCAAGAAACTGAAGATCTCGCACAACGCTGTGTACTACTCTCTTCACAGAACAGCACAAACTGTCTCTAACCAGAATAGAAAGAGGAGTGGGAGGCCCCGGTGCACAACTGAGCAAGAGGACAAGTACATTAGAATCCTCAACTGGCAGCTTAATTAAATAGTACACGCAAAACACCAGTCTCAACGTCAACAGTGAAGAGGTGACTCCGGGATGCTGGCCTTCTAGGCAGAGTTGCAAAGAAAAAGCCACATCTTCCTCTGTCCAGTGTCTGTGTTCTTTTGCCCATCTTAATCTTTTCTTTTTATTGGCCAGTCTGAGATATGTCTGTTACTTGAACTCTGTGAAGCATTTATTTGGGCTGCAATCTGAGGCTGGTAACTTGAATGAACTTATCCTCTGCAACAGAGGTATTTCTGGGTCTTCCATTCCTGTGGCGGACCTCATGAAGCTGGTTAAGAGAATGCCATGAGTGTGCAAAACTGTCATCAAGGCAAAGATATATATATCTTCAAATAGCCACCCTTTGCCTTGATGGCAGCTTTGCACACTCATGGCTCATAGTTTTGGGGCGGCAGGTAGCCTAGTGGTTAGAGTGTTCGGCCTGTAACTGAAAGGTTGCCAGATCAAATCCCCGAGCTGACGAGGTAAAAATCTGTCGTTCTGCCTCTGAACAAGGCAGTTAACCCACTGTTCCTAGGCCGTCATTGTAAATAAGAATTTGTTCTTAACTGACTTGCCTAGTAAAATAAAGGTTAAAAAAAAAAAAAATGGCATTCTCTTATATATATATACAGTCATGGCCAAAGGTGTTGGCACCCCTGAAATCTTTCCAGAAAAAGTATTTCTCACAGAAAAGTATTGAAATTACACATGTTTTGCTATGCACATGTTTATTTCCTTTGTGTGTATTGGAACAACACAAAAAAACAGAGGAAAAAAAGCAGATTTGACCTAATTTCACACAAAACTCAAAAAATGGGCCGGACAAAAATCTTGGCACCCTTAACTTAATATTTGGTTGCACACCCTTTGGAAAAAATAACTGAAATCAATCGCTTCCTATAACCATCAATAAGCTTCTTACACCAATTTTGGACCACTCTTCTTTTGCAAACTGCTCCAGGTCTCTCATATTGGAAGGGCGCCTTTTCCCAAAAGCAATTTTAAGATCTCTCCACATGTGTTCAATGGGATTTAGATCTGGACTCATTGCTGGCCACTTCAGAACTCTCCAGCGCTTTGTTGCCATCCATTTCTGGGTGCTTTTTGAAGTATGTTTGGGGTCATTGTCCTGCTGGAAGACCCATGATCTCGGACGCAAACCCAGCTTTCAGACACTGGGCCCTACATTGCGACCCAAAATCCTTTGGTAATCCTCAGATTTCATGATGCCTTGCACACAGTCAAGGCACCCAGTGCCAGAGGCAGCAAAACAACCCCAAAACATCTTTGAACCTCCACCATATTTGACTGTAGGTACTGTGTTCTTTTCTTTGTAGGCTTCATTCCGTTTTCAGTAAACAGTAGAATGATGTGCCAAAAAGCTCTATCTTGGTCTCATCTGTCCACAAGACGTTTTCCCAGAAGGATTTTGGCTTACTCACGTACATTTTGGCAAACTGTAGTCTTGCTTTTTTATGTCTCTGTGTCAGCAGTGGGGTCCTCCTGGGTCTCCTGCCATAGCGTTTCATTTCATTCAAATGTCGACGTATAGTTTGCGCTGACACGGATGCACCCTGAGCCTGCAGGACAGCTTGAATTTCTTTGGAACTTGTTTGGGGCTGCTTATCCACCATCCGGACTATCCTGCGTTGCAACCTTTCATATATATATATACAGAATATACGTATGCTATTCAAAGGTTTTTTGAAAAGACAGACAGAGACAAAAAAACAGAGCAAACTAGAATGCTATTTGGCCCTAAACAGAGAGTAACCAGTGGCAGAATACTTGACCACTGTGACTGACCCAAACTTAAGGAAAGCTTTTACTATGTACAGAGTCAGTGAGCATAGCCTTGCTATTGAGAAAGGCCGCCATAGGCAGACCTGGCTCTCAAGAGAAGACAGGCTATGTGCCCACTGCCCACAAAATGAGGTGGAAACTGAGCTGCACTTCCTAACTTCCTGCCAAATGTATGACCATATTAGAGACACATACTTCCCTCAGATTAGACAGACCCACAAAAAATGTGAAAACAAGTCCAATTTTGATTAACTCCCATATCTAGATAGATAGATAGATAGATAGATAGATAGATAGATAGATAGATAGATAGATAGATAGATAGATAGATAGATAGATAGATAGATAGATAGATAGATAGATAGATAGATAGATAGATAGATAGATAGATAGATAGATAGATAGATAGATAGATACTTTATTGATCCCCCGGGGGGGAAATTTCATTGTCAAGCAGCTACAACAAAACACAGGGCAGGTGCAAAATGCCACAATGAAAAGTACACAAAAGACAGATACACGGTACATGATACATAGAGCGGCAGTGAAATACCACAGTGTGCATCACAGCAGCAAGATGTGTGACCTGTTGCCACAAGAAAAGGACAACCAGTGAAGAACAAACACCATTATAAATACAACCTATATTTTTTATGTTTATTTACTTTCCTTTTTGTACTTTAACTATTTGCACATCATTATAACACTTTCTATATACCTAATATGACATTTGAAATGTCTTTATTATTTTGGAACCTTTGTGAGTGTAATGTTTACAGTTTTTGTTTATTATCTATTTCACTTGCTTTGTCAATGTAAACATATGTTTCCCATGCCAATAAAGCCCTTGAATTGAAATTGATATTAAATCTAATTTAATTTAATTTAATTGAGAGAGAGAGAGAATGAGAGAGAGACACAGACAGACAGAGACAGAGACCGAGAGACCTGAACTAATGGTCCCACACACACAGACTCAGGTCTAAACAGATACACCAACCCTGTGTAACACGATCCACGTAGTAAATCACAGCACTATCACGCCTCAGAAATGGAAGTAGAGTAGACTGTGGCGTGGGAAAGCACATAGGGACAAGTTCCAGACCCCTCACAGCTCCACAGACACAGCAGGACTAGGCAGCCGATATGGGGCACTAGATCTGATCGTCTAGGACTGATGTGCCTTCCCAGTAATACACTCCTTAACTAGCTTTAATGGCCGTCGTGGGGAAAAAAATGGAAAAATATGCGTACCGTCTTAATAAAACACAATTTTGTGTGTTTTTGAACGCAGTGTGCAAATTCAGAATATCCCAAAATGGTGGTGGATGTTTTTTTTCTATTAAGACAGTACACATATTTGACTGCTAGAACTGCTTATAGAAAACAACGAAGAGTGGGATTTCTATTTGCCATTAGCACAATTACATTTAAGAGGTAAGATTTTTTTACTTGATCCTTATTATAATTAAGGAAACTGAGCAGCACATTCTCCCACAAACAAAAACAAAAGTCATCAAGAATTTTATCAATTATATAACTATTAAATATCTTGCCATAATCTCTTTACATGTAGACGGTGCCAAAATTTATCCCAAACTAATGTATCCAATGTTAATGTCTTTTTTGAGTTCCTTCAGGTAATGATTCGCTAGGTAATATGTCTGGATAATTCTGACAGAGACCTCTTTGACCTTGTTAACAAGCAGGTATTTGTGTGGTAATTACCAGACCTTTTTCCAACAGATATTATTGATACATGTATTTCAGGAAGTAGTATCACAAGGAATAGATACAACATAAAGCAAGTATAGACCTATATTTCTGAGGAGAAACACGTTTCCTACTGGCCCCAACCCCATGTTTCCGCTCTCTCATACAGTGTCAATGACACATAAACATGCACGAACACGCAAAAGCACATACAGACAGACACAAACACACACAAAAACAAACACACACCCCAATATGTCATATTCACTGTATTTCAATGAGCAATAGAACATTGACTACACACATATGCAGCCTATATCTTGCTGGGAATTAACCTCCCAGAAAATCCACCAGATGCTCCCATGCTCACAAATGAGGAGCAGTCTCCGCCCTCATTTGCAGAATGTCTCAAACTGTCAATGAACTCTGTCAAATGTAAGAAAACTATTGCAGATGTAAATCAGTGTTAAAGGTATATGAAAAGAATATGGGCGAAGTTTGAAGTTACTGTCTTGGTGTGAACGAAAACAGGGGTAAATATATGTTATTTATAATATTTATAATTTTGGGGGGATGAAACTGTGATATGCAAAGAAAATAAAGTATAGAAATGTGCCTTTGAGTCAAATTAGGATGACAGAGAACAATGTGTCATGAGTTTACAGGTGGAGTTTTTTTGTTGTTGTAAAATATATATATATATATATATATATATATATATATATATATATATATATATATATATATATATAATAATGATAATTATAGTAATAATAATATAAAAAATTGTGGAATTGGCAGTTCGCCTTAAAAATAAAAGTCCCCAATTGAAACTGATCCAAACGGATACAAATAGTGGAGTAATGCTACATGTGGACTAGATAACGCTCAACAGGTTTGTAATGTTGTTATATAAATTAAATAAATAAAAATTCTAATCCCACTGTGGATTTATTAGACTGCATAATTGTGTTAGGGGCATACATATAATTATGCACATGTACAGCCTTACCTACGGAAAGTTTCCACAAACATTGCGGGACTTCACTGTGAAATTAGTCACATTATCTCACCAGTGAAAAAAAAAAAAAAAAAAAAAAGACCCTTTATGAGCACAGATTGATTCTGACAATAAGGGGTATCTGTGTCTAGCCTAATATACACAATAATTCACTCAACAGCCTTGCATATAAGTCACAGAAATTAGGCGATATAGACTTACAAAACAAGCAAAGTTAACTCCTTTGAGTTATTTCATGCAAGTGAAATAAATTGTTTGTTTTCTTTTTCGCAAATGGACAAAAGAGCCAATAACCATTTTCTCACCCAACCATGTTCCACGAACAGTTCTGCAGTAGACGAATCAATTCCTCAACTTTCTCTTCCTCTGTTCCCGGAGAACGTGCTGCAAGTGACCGGCCGTTTAAATCGGGTTGAATAGGAGGATGCTCGACACGACGGCACCACCCCTCTATGGGCGAGGCTCTACCAGAGAGGAAGAGAGGCCCAACTCAAGGAAAATCTGTCTCCATCCAGCATGTGGTGTTTTTTCGTTGTTTTTCTCACCAAGCAAGGAGTTTAAGTATGGAGGTCAATGAATTTGGACAACACAAAAATGTATGGCTTATTTGCTAAGTGAGGTTTATTTGATCTAATATACGTTTTGTAATGCTTACGTTGTTACCGGTGCACTAATATAAGTAGGATACGTGACATCCCGGCAACTTTGAGAAAAAAAACACTTCATATCGGAGTTGTCTCGAGATGGCTATGACGTCAACAACCAGCATCGAACATTCAAAAAAGGAGAACAATAATGAGATGTATCCACCGATCCAAAGAAAGGATAGGCGGGAGCTAGACAGCACGCCGTGCGGCATTGTGGACAACGACTCCCATTGTTTGGGTGGAAAGATGTGTATCTTGTCAGTATATCCATAATCTTTGGCTATATGGACAGCCAGGGCCCTGTTTCAGAAAGCAGGTTTAACAAACTCAGAGTTTAAACCTGAACTCTGGGTTGACTAACTCTGAATGTTGGTTTCAGAACAGGTTATAACAATTAGTTAAATCAACTCTGAGTTAAATTAACCCTGAGTAAAGCACATGCATGAGGAGATAAAAAGCCCTCATCAATGGAACAGATTTTTTTTTTTAAGCAGATAACATGATTCATCATGGCAACAGGAGAAAAAAAGGCTTGAACCTCCTACTTCTCCCCAGTGGAGTTAGAAATATTAATGAATGCATATACAGAATATTAATATATATTTAAGAAAAAATGTATACAGTAGCAGCAGCAAAAGAATGTGAGCTGGAGTGGCAGAAGATTGCTGACTGAGTCAATGCGTGAGTATTAATTGTAAAAAAATAAAAGTTTTATCTTGAGTGTTCCACTTCACTTATTCAACATTTACATAGTGTCTGTGTGTGTGTGTGTGTGTGTGTGTGTGTGTGTGTGTGTGTGTGTGTGTGTGTGTGTGTGTGTGTGTGTGTGTGTGTGTTTAATATTCATGCAGGTGCAACCCAACAGGCACCAAAAATGTACTTGGCAGCAACTGAAGATGAAATATAAAAATATACTTCAAACAGGTAAGGTATAATTTAATTACAAGCAATTGTGATGTTGTTTAGCCTACCCTACCTAATTAAACAGCATTCAGTGGCTACATTCAACATGTGATATAAAAAAAAGTACATTTTTCAGCCATCCCAACACTGCCAGTATTTAATATTGTCTATTTGAAAGTAACACCAAAATGCCTTTATACATACAAGTCTCCAAATTTAACCTCCATTATAGCCAATAGAAAAAAGGCTGAGGGCTGAAAAACAGGTGGGGGTCCACCACCACCACCACTCACAGAGGCTGAAGAGATGGCCCTCAGTCAAAACACCTATTGCTAAAGGCATCTCTGGAGGAGGACCCAACCACCCCCCAGGACACAAGGGCCTACATAAGAGGTTAGTTACTCAACTTAATTATATATGTACATTCGTCATTTTGTCAGTGTTAGCTCCGTGATGACCACCCATCCATCATATACACAACTTGGCACACTGATTTTCTTGTACAGTAGTGGACAATTCTTTGTAATTGACTGCTGTTACTTTTTCAGATTCTTAGATGGCCTTCAGACATCAATCTATTTTAAGGTGAGTTTATATTTGAACAATTGTGATGTGGCCTGCACACTGTTGTAAAAACAAAATTCAAATTAGGTGGGGCACTTTTATGGGTAAAGTTAATAATTGAACTGTCTAATCTTCTACCAGATACTGATGGTGTAATCTGTCTGATGGAGCCTTCTGCCATAACAGACCTCCATGCAGTTGTAAGTACTCTTAATACTCCACAGATTTTTCATAATGGGTTAGATTAGAACACAAAAAATGTTAATTTTCATTACAGGAGGATGAAGAAGACACCTTGTCAGCTGCCACAGAGTGGGAAGATCCAGAGAGGCCTATTGAGGTTTACACCTTAAAAATAACATCTAACAGTTGATGATAGTGTTGTACCATAAAACTTGCATCATCTTTTTCTCTAACAGAGCAATGCTGGAAATCCACCTCCACAGCACAACCTTCCTCAGTAAAATGTTGTTCAGCATTTGTATTTTATTTAACCTTTATTTAACTAGGCAAGTCAGTTAAGGACAAATTCTTATTTACAATGACGGCCTACATTGTTCTACAGGGTCAGCTATAGTAGTACTGCACCCCTGGAGCAAATTAGGGTTAAGTGCCTTGCTCAGGGACACATCGACAGGTTCTTTCACCTTGTCGGCTCGGGTATTCGAACCAGCGACCTTTCGGTTGCTGGACCAACGCTCTAACCACTAGGCATTGGCCCATGACTTACAATGAAAATAAGTAGACCTGGCACTGTTAGACCTGCACTCTTGCATCTCGTGGGGCCAATGCATTGCATCTCGTTATCAGGACATTGTTCTCCTCTAATTGTGGCAATGTTGTGGAGAATCACACATGCCACAATAATGTCACATGCCCTTTCTGGGGGTGACCCTGAGCCTACGAAGGCACTGGAACCCGGCCTTGAACATCCCAATGGTCATCTCTACCCTGGCTCGTGTCCTGCAGTGAGCCAAGTTATAATGTTGGTTAAGGGTTAAGGGGTCAGAAAATAGGGCTGGCAGGGGTACCCTCTGTCGCCGAGCTGGTAACCATCGCACTCTCCTATGGTAATATGAGGATACAGTTCAAATGTTTAGTTGCAATAGGAGGAAACGAAATATAGATTATTATAGGATATAGCTATATATATATATATATATATATGTATATATATATATATATATATAAACTCACCATGGGAAAATCTAGCGCTCAGTGTACACTTATGAAAAATCATAGGCGGGAGCTTTGCTTCCACATTGCTGATAATGTGGGCTGCATCACATATGATCTTCACAGTGCAGAACAGTAACTAGCTGCAGTAGCTGTATTGTGAAGTATCTTTCATTTGGAATGCTAAAGGCTACTATTTAGGCCTACCTGCACGTTAATGCTGTAGAAAGACTTCCTATTCACATAATCTCCTTCATTTACTGAGTGCCATCTTTGCAGCCAATCACACCTGGAAACCCTAAAATATATCAAATTAACTGATTAGTGCTTCAAAGCTTCATACTAAATAAATAAATTATTGCTTAGACTGATACCTGCAATTCTGTGGAATTTTTCTTTGATGAGTCTTGTGGGTCTGTGACTTGGGAACACCACAAAAGTGTACAGTAAACGTTTCAGTGCAAGAGTCTGACAGCCCGACAGACGGGCAGCCTTGGAAATATGCTCAGCGTCACCGATGTTATATAGAAAACTCCCGCTGGCAAAAAAACTAAGTGCAACACAAATAATTTGTTCCAAACTGAGAGCATGTCCACGATGTGTCATATGAACGATATGAGGGCTGAGAATATTGTTCAGATGAATGATCGATTGTGCAGAAAAACGGAAACGCTCAAACAGATAATCATCAGGCAATGATAAAACATCCAATCTCCAGACGGAGATTTCTGCTGAGTATTTGTGCTTCAATATCAACTGGCTCTTCAAGAAAAGGACACGCCATGTCTGAAGAGGAGGAGAAACTCAGGGTTAGTTGAAGAAAGCCTGCCAGCGAACAGGTTAGCGTCACAGAGTATGTTGCCACAGTAACTGAGTCAGAGTTAAGCTGAACTGGCTTTGTGAAACCGAAAACCTAGAGTTTCCTTCAACTCTGAGTCAACTAACTGAGTTTTCACTAAACACGCTTTCTGAAACAGGGCTCTGGTGTCCAAATTGATGATTTGTGTCTCGCAGTTGAGAGTCGAGTGGAGACCAATGGATTCCGACTCGTAAACAAACCAATGATATCCACTCGAATGGATTCGGACGAGTAAATGGCCCAATGATATCGCTGTATTTAGTGTCCGGAACCATAGACTTGGAATGGAAGCTGTCGCCTCATCGCTGAAAG
The DNA here is from genome assembly GCA_023634145.1 of Thymallus thymallus. NCBI lineage: Eukaryota > Metazoa > Chordata > Actinopteri > Salmoniformes > Salmonidae > Thymallus > Thymallus thymallus. Next base: position 36,591,515 of record CM042390.1, on the reverse strand, counting down.
AGATATATAACGAGAATCTTCTGGGAAAAGATGAAGAGAAGCATGGAGAGGCCAGAGATAGCCAGACTTGTAAATTGGACAGCGAGGAAGAAGGAGAAGAGCCAAGTGCAGTGCTTAGATGTGTGTTGAGGAATATTAGTGCCAAGTACAAACCGTATTCTGCTCTTTCTGATGGCTCATAAATTGAACCTGACTAGTGAGGATGAATTACCTGTGGTGGCAGGTGTAGTGAAGACTTCCGAGCCTGAGCCTTACCCCGATGGTCATGAAAAGGATGATTTGAGCCCAGTGGGAGTGACATTTTTGGAGAAAGTGGATCTATGCCTTTTGGCTGAATACCATGAATACGTAGCTGTAGATGTAATACCGTAGCTGTAGATGTAATACCGTAGCTGTACATGTAATACCGTAGCTGTACATGTTCGGCCCTTTAGCTGTTACCCTAGCTTGATATTGGCTACACTATCTTGCTACTTCCTCATGGGACAGCAGTGCTCAGAAGTGGGGTGGTGAAGGACACTGTGCCCTGTGTTGTGTTGCAGCGCAAACTCTCCCCATTGAGCAGTAGACATTATCATGAGGACATCCAGATGGTTACTACCAATATTACAAGTTATTTCTCGTGTAGGCTGCTATCCTACTCTAGATAAAATTGAGTGGCATGGTTAGGTAATTTGAACCAACTTGACCGATAGCCTACTACAAGTTATTTCAATTTCAATTCAAAGGGGCTTTATTGGCATGCAAAACATGTTTACATTGCCAAAGCAAATGAAATAAACAAACAAAAGTGAGTTGACACAAAACAACATCAACAAAAAAAAATGTAACAGTACATATTGTTCTCAAAAAGTGTTATACAGTGCAGTGTTTTCGCAATGTGCAAATAGTTTTAGTATGAATAATAGGGGAAGATACATAAACAGTTAAATATGGGTTGTATTTATAATGGTGTTTGTTCTTCACTGGTTGTCCTTTTCTCATGGCAACAGGTCACACATCTTGCTGCTGTGATTGCACACTGTGGTATTTTTCCTAACAGATATGGGAGTTTATCCATGTTTGATTTGTTTTCAAATTCTTTTTGGGTCTGTGTAATCTGAGGGAAATATGTATCTCTAATGTGGTCATACATTTTTCAGGAAGTTAAGAAGTGCAGCTCGGTTTCCACCTCATTTTGTGGGCAGTGTGCACATAGCCACTACCGGTGTGTGCATTTCCACTGCTCTAGGCAAAACACAATTGTGCCGCCCCTCTACTTTCAACATACAATAAACCAACAACACGCAGCCAATACAAGCCATAAGCAAAAAACGGCAACACAAACGCCAATATACAAATCACGCAAATAGACAAGTGCAACACACAAAGTGTCAATTTCAACTCATCTAAATAGTGACTGTTTAGATGAGTTGGTGAGTTTGACAGACACTCGTTCCTCACCAATGGACTACAAGAGGCGGCAAAATGAGCGGCTAATTATTATTTTTTTGATTATTAATTGTTTTGTATTTATTTTTTTATAAGCCCACATTTTGCCGCCTTTCCAAAGTGCCACTCTAGGCGATTGCCTAGTCTGCCTATACGCACGCGCCGGCCCTGCACATAGCTTGTGTTCTCTCGAGAGCCAGGTCTGCCTATGGCGACATCTCTCAATTGCAAGGCTATGATACGTAGCCAAGGACTTTCTTAATTTTGGGTCAGTCACAGTGGTCAGGTATTCTGCCACTATGTAATCTCTATGTTTAGCATTCCAGTTTGCTCTGTTTAAAAAAAAAAAAGAATTCCAATGTATCATAGTTCTCTTTTTGCTTTCTCATAATTTGGTTGGGTCTAATTGTGTTGCGGCCCCGGGGCTCTGTGGTGTCTCTTTGTGTTGTGAACAGAGCCCCTCGCCCATTGAAATAAACTTCACTTTCTTTTACAAGTTTTACAAAGGGAAACCCAGCCGAGAGCTGCCAAGTGACAGAGCATACCAGATGAGCTGAATGCCTTTAATGCCGGCTTCAAGGCAAGCAACACAGAACCATGCATGAGAGCACCAGCTGTTCCAGACAACTCTGTGATCACGCTCGTCTTAGCCGATGCGAGTAAGACATTTTTACAGGTTAACATTCACAAGGCCTCATATCCTGGTATCCTCAGATTACCAGGATGCGTACTTAGAGCATGTGCTGACCAGCTGGCAACTGACCAGGGCTCCCAAGTGGCGTAATGGTCTAAGACACTGCATTTCAGTGCTAGAGGCATCATTACAGACAACCTGGTTCGTAAACAGACTGTATCACAACCGGCCGTGATTGGGAGTCCCATAGGGCGGTGCACAATTGGCCCAGTGTCGTTCGAGTATGGCCAATGTAGGCCGTCATTGTAAGTAAGAATATGTTCTTAACTGACTTGCCTAGTTAAATAAAGGTTACATTTTAGAAAAGAACTATCTTCACTGACATTTCCAACGTCACATTTCCAATACCTACATGTTTCAATCAGACCACCTGGATCCTGGACTTCCTGACGGGCCACCCCCAGGTGGTGGAGGTAGGCAACAACACATCTGCCATGCTGACCCTCAACATAGGGGCCCCTCAGGGGTGCGTGCTTAGTCCCTTCCTTTACTGCGTGGCCACGCATGACTTCAACACGACGGTGGTAGGCCTGATCACAGATGACGATGAGACAGCCTATAGGGAGGAGGTCAGAGACCTGGCAGTATGGTACCAGGACAACAACCTCTCCCTCAATGTGAACAAGACAAATGAGCTGATTGTGGACTACAGGAAAAGGAGGGCCGAGCACGCCCTCATTCACATCGACAGGACTGTAGTGGAGCAGGTCGAGAGCTTCAAGTTCCTTGGTGTCCACATCACTAAGGACCTATCATGGTCCAAACACACCAAGACAGTCTTGAGGAGGGCACGACAACACCTATTCCCCCTCAGGAGGCTGAAAAGAATTGGCATGGGTCCTCAGATCCTCAAAATGTTATACAGTTACACCATCGAGAGCATCCTGACTGGTTGCATCACTGCTTGGTATGGCAACTGCTCGGCATCCGAACGCAAGGTGTTAGAGGGTAATGCGTATGGCCCAGTACATCACTGGGGTTGAGCTTCCTGCCATCCAGGACCTCTATACCAGGTGGTGTCAGAGGAAGGCCCTAAAAACTGACGCTCTTGCATAGGCTCAATGTGCACTCAGTGGACTCTAACCACATACACACACACATACATCCACATTCCTTCATACTCTTCACATACGCTGCTGCTACTCTCTGTTTATTATCTATGCATTGTCACTTTACCCCTACCTACATGTACCTCAATTACCTCGACTAACCTGTACCCCCGCACATCTATTCGGTACCAGTACTCTTTGTAAATAGCCTCCTTATTGTTATTTTATTGTGTAACTATTTTTCCTTGAGTTTATTTAGCAAATTCTTCTTACATTTTTTAAACTCTTCATTGTTGGTTAAGGGCTCGTAAGTAAGCTTCTGTTGTATTTGGCGCATGTAACATTTCATTTGATATATAAAGAGTATACAATGGACAGTTTGTGCCAAAATAATATTAAATAATATTATTTGTGTTATTAATAATATATTAAATTAATGACATACAATTGTTTTAAATTATTTCTATGGTAGGTAAAGAATCCAAGCAGTGCATCTCTCCATAGGGTCAAATCTTCAGGTTAATAAAAAATAAAGCAACACCTGAGGAAATGAAATATAATCTAAAATTATATAAATCATCAGGTGTTACAGGGATCTTGTAGAGTGATAATCATTTAATTGTTATTTTTGTATATTTTTATTTTATTAAAATAGGCAAGTCAGTTAAAAACTAATTTCTAATTTACAATGAGGGCCTACACCAGCCAGATTCGAACCAGATTGTCTATAGTGACGCCTCTAGCACTGAGATGTAAGTAAGACCCTCTGCATTTACAAGTTGTCTCACCAATAGGATATTATTTCGGGACCAATATTCTAAAAACTAAAAAGTATTTGTATTGTAACGACCCTCTGCGTTTATAAACCCAGGGTCGTTACAGTATACAATATGTCCCGATTTAATCCAGAAATTATATACTGTATGTGTGGAGAGAAACTATGCTTATAAATTAAGGAAAACTGCCACTGAAAAGCAGAGAGTTTCACTGGAACTTTGTCAATATTATAATTACAAACAGACATTAAGTTAAAACCTGTTTTGGGGAGGCGTGGTTCTGGTACCGGTTCCGTCCGACATTTTCGCGTATACATCTATCTATGGCTTGCATTGAGGGGTAGCCCTCAATAGTACGCCTATTTTGCCTATCTGAAGCAGGATGTGCAATTTGACACTGCTAGAAGCTGGGATGTCCCTCCTATCGTTTCATTCACTTTTCCGACTGTCCATTATCTGCTGGCTGAACCCTACTTCAAAGCCACTAACAACGCATATGCCTGGAATCCTTACATCGTAGCACAGCAGGGGATGGTGGTTTTGTTGCTGTAGAACATTGAGATCGATTTACAGCTAGTAATCTAAAATAATTAATAGATTTTCTGTTTGTCATAGATGGACAAGATTAATATGAGATGAAAGGTCAGTTCCTAACCAGTTCAAGAAGCCTAGCAAGAAGCCTAGCTAGAGCTCTGTGAGATGTTCACAGCGATTGGGGCAGATGTTTTGATCAAGAGAGACCTTTAAAAAATATGCACATTTTCTCTAACAATAAACATACAAATATGTATTTTACAGTTATAATGAAGGTGAAATCTTATAGTTCAAAGTTGTATAATTTGAGTATGCTATATTTAGAAAGCATATAAGTAATTCCAATTCTTATTCATCAGTTTTGTTGAAAAGGAAATACATCATATAAAATATTTGTTATCATATTTGTACCGTGTACTTGACCTTGTGTCCTCAAAAGTGACTAAACCTCAGTAGTTTATAACTATTTCTACCAGAAAGGTGAGATTTGAACCTTTCTTGGAGTATGCAGCATCGGTATTGTATATTAATGGATGCCAAGGGAAGCCAGGCTTCCTCTAAAAATGTACTAAGAAAAAAACATATAAAATGATTTATCTTTCGTCTCTCCTGTTTTCATAATTTTCCTTCTATTCGCAAAAATCTGAATGTATCTCACCGGAGAAAGCAAGCATCCGAGTGAGCGAAACAGCGCCCCTCTGTCTCTGTATGTGTAGGTCATCTATCTGATACTGTCTGGTCATAAAGAGTATGACATTGTTGCCGCCTGTAGCATTGAACGCAAGAGAAGCTAGGGACCATTTGGCCTCCCTTGGGGAAAAAAGTATAAAATAATAGCCAATCAGCCAAGACCATTCAACTGTGAATGGTCATGGCGCACCAAAAAAAAGTGTAAAGGGAAGCCATTTTGGATTTGGCTTCGCTCCTATCACATTAAGACAAATAAGTAATTGACAGAAACAACTTGAATTGTTGCATTTCATTGTGTTGTTGTCCCTTTCCTAAATTAGCCATGGATGGAGATGGGGATTTGGACTTGTGGTTTTACTTAATTCTCCATACTGGCCAATGATTACATCCAACCAAAAATGCATACATTGTGCCCCTGGACTGAGAGGATGGAAGTCAATATGTAGCTAGATGTAGAAGGCTAATGTTAGCTAGCTAACGTTGTCCATGAAAGGAGCTTAGGCTAGCAAGCAACCATTTTAACCAGGTAGCCTAGGACTACAAAATATAAAAGTGTGTACTGTATGACAGAGTCATAGACCGTTTTGTCAAAATGAAAGAGAGGATGATGGCATTGGCATTTCTCTACAAGTAGGGTGAGTCAACATGTTTTATTTATTTCTACTTTCACGCACACACACACACACACACATAAATCATAAGCATGGACAGCCACATCATATTTGTTCTTACATTAATTGGACTAAATTGTTTTGGTATCTTTTAGTTGTCACCGATGAGATTAAGAATAGGTGATTTGATGATGTTGAAATGGTGTTGGAATAGTGTTGGTTCTTGCATGAATGCCCCCAACCCCCCTCCTCGAGCATGAAATATTCATGCTTGTGTGACAATATTTAATGTGTGTCAAAATGGAAATTAAAGCATTATGAGTTTTAAAGCATTATGAGTTTTTTCGCCACCGCTTGCTGTGTACCGGAATCCTCCTCGCTAGCTGGCGGGAGCAACAATTCAAAATCAAATCAAGACCTTAACCAACAATGCTGTTTTAAGAGAAAAATAAATAAGTGTTAGAAAAGTATTTACTAAATAAACTGAAGAAAAACAATAAATAAATAAAACATTTAAATAAAAACAAGAAAGAAAATAGAAAAATAAGAAATCATTAAAGAGCAACTATAAAATCCAATTAACAAGGCTATATACAGGGGTACCGGTACAGAGTCGAGGTAATTGAGGTAAACGGTACGGGGGGGAGGGGTAGCCATTTGGGTAGCTTACAGCTTGGGGGTAGAAGCTGTTAATAAGCCTTTTGGACCTAGACTTGGTCCTCCGGTACCAGGCGTGTCCATATTGCCTCTCCCCTCCTCTCTCGTAGCACTCAATCCACTGCTTGGCGCGAGAGTCACTGGTTGCGTTCCAGGCCCACATACACAACCCATGTCTCAAGGCTTAAAAATCCTTCCTTCATCTACACTGATTTGAAGTAGCTTTAACAAGTGACATCAATAAGGGATCATAGCTTTCACCTGGATTCACTGGGCCAGTCTATGTCATGGAAAGATTAGGTGTTCCTAATGTTTTGTACTCACAGGGTATAATTTGAAATGCATCCTCTGTAATAAATATGAAATATAAATAAAGTTTTACATGATTTGATACCTGTAAAGAAGTTGAATATGTTGTTCCACAGTGGAAAATGTAGTTTTTTTTCAGAGAAAATCATTATACTTCATGGAACTGTTTCACTATGACATATGCCCACAGGTTCCTGAATACTGCAACTCATTGCGACTCTTCTTCATACTAGATGTGAAATACCCAGACCCAAGTGTTTTGTGACTTCCGAGTGGTGCAGCGGTCTAAGGCACTGCATCTCAGTGCTGGTGGCATCATTACAGACCCTGGTTCGATACCGGGCTGTGTCACAACCGGCCGAGTCCCATAGGGCAGCGCACAATTGGCCCAGTGTTGTCCGGTTTAGGGAGGCCGGGGGAGGCCGTCATTGTAAATAAGAATTTGTTCTTAACTGACTTTCCCAGTTAAATAAAGGTTAAATAAAATAGAAAACATTTAAAGTGTGACATCTCTTTTGAATGGGAAGCTTTTACTTCTGACATTTTACAGCCTATAGCAACTGAGTCATCAGTCTGTCTGTGTAGAGTCATCATACTGCATTAGACACAGATCCCCAGGTTAGTCATCATACTGCATTAGACACAGATCCCCAGGTTAGCCATCATACTGCATTAGACACAGATCCCCAGGTTAGTCATCATACTGCATTAGACACAGATCCCCAGGTTAGTCATCATACTGCATTAGACACAGATCCCCAGGTTAGTCATCATACTGCATTAGACACAGATCCCCAGGTTAGTCATCATACTGCATTAGACACAGATCCCCAGGTTAGTCATCATACTGCATTAGACACAGATCCCCAGGTTAGTCATCATACTGCATTAGACACAGATCCCCAGGTTAGTCATCATACTGCATTAGGCACAGATCGCCAAGTTAGTCATCATACTGCATTAGACACAGATCCCCAGGTTGGACACCTTGAAGAATGGACTGTGGTAACTAAAATGAGTCATCCTTTCCCTCCCTCTCACAGAAGTTTTATCTATGAGATAGTAAGCATTACAAACAGTGGAGCAGTTTTATCACATCCACAATGGTAGTTTTATCACATCCACAATGGCAGTTTTATCACATCTACAATGGCAGTTTTATCACATCTACAATGGCAGTTTTATCACATCTAAAATGCCAGTTTTATCACATCCACAATGGCAGTTTTATCACATCCACAATGGCAGTTTTATCACATCTACAATGGCAGTTTTATCACATCCACAATGTCAGTTTTATCACATCCACTATGGCAGTTTTATCACATCTACAATGGTAGTTTTATCACATCAACAATGGTAGTTTTATCACATCCACAATGGCAGTTTTATCACATCTAAAATGCCAGTTTTATCACATCAACAATGGTAGTTTTATCACATCAACAATGGTAGTTTTATCACATCCACAATGGCAGTTTTATCACATCTACAATGGCAGTTTTATCACATCTACAATGGCAGTTTTATCACATCCACTATGGCAGTTTTTGTTGAAATTCAAGAAATGGTTACTCTCACCTGTTCACGGGTTCACCAGCCCGAGTTTTCCTCTGAAGGTCTCTTCCACTAAAACCCCAGGATGCTGTCTCAGGCAGGGGGCTGGAGTTGCTGTCTGTCCCCAGGTTATCAGCTCTCTCCTTGGGGAAGCTCTCCTTATAATGCTGGGTGACCTCGGTCCCAGGCTGCTGCATGGATTGTTTTGGAATTTTAGGGGTTGGAGATGGCTCGTCCGTGGGAATGGTCACCTGGCTCTGCGAGGAGATTGAAACTGACTGACCAGGAACAGGAGGAAGATTCCTTCTGTCCCCACCAGTTGATGCTGCATCTGGGGATGGAACACCCTGATCAGTGGCGAATGTGCTTCCTTTAGGGACGTCATCAGAAACAAGTGACAAAGCCATAGAGGAGGTAGCGGACCCCACACCCTGAGTTGACATTAGCTGCGATTTCTGTGGTTCTCCTCCCTCACAGTGGGCCGGTGGGCCTCTGTGTTTACTCCTACTGAGTGATCCCCCTCTGGGGATGGGTGGCAGCCCCTGGACCTGTTGGGGCCTTGGACCAGGACCAGCCTGGCTGGATAGAGGTGAGAGAGGCTGGTCCTGTCTAGAGCCAGCCTGGCTGGATAGAGCTGCGAGAAGGGGAGAGCTAGACACATGGTCCCCTGCCTGCAACTGGCTCTGACTCCTGCCCAGCCCCGCCCCTGTCTTCTCCTTGGTCTTCTTGGTTCCTCCTTTCCCAGAATTCTCACTCTTGTCCCTCTTCCTGAAGAGCAGGCGGGGCAAGGTGCCCATGTGGGTGTAGTTATCGCTGGAGCGGACGTAGTTGGAGGTGCGTGGACGCGTCATATCCATGTCGTCAACAGACGTCTCCGTGGCTTCAGGGGAGGATACCACATCCAGAGCTCTGCCCCCATCAGGCTTGGAGGGAAAAGACTTGGAGTCGGGTTTGTCTGATGTTGAGCCGCGACGAAAGGGGTGGTTGGAGAGACTCCCAAACCACTTAAAACCTGTTGAGGGAGGGGCAGAGACAGACAGTGTGTCATACATTTACAGTAATACCCTGGAATGCTCTTAGTAATATGTGTGTTCTCTTTTGTATAGTCTGTTTTGTTTCATTTCGTCACATAAACTGTTTTAAGTGTTCTAGAATGTTTGGAATGTAACGAATTGACCCCCTGGGCTGGGTTGTTGGACTGCAGCTGTTCAAAGTTAACAGTATAACATGGTCAGATTCAGAGTTGGTGGAAAATCCAGAACAGCCCCTCAGGGGAACAATACATAAACACTGGGCAGGAATGGAAACAACTTGTCTGAGGGGGTGTGAGCTAAAGTTTTGAAACAATTCTTTAAAGAGGAAATAGAGTCATTTACTGTTTATTTACTGATATTTCCACACTATGAGGACGAAATAACTAACAATCTGAAATTGTGAAAATTATGATAATGCCCTTTTAGTGTAAGAGCTTTTCAGTTCAATTCAATTCAATTTCAGCCTGCTAAGGTGGGATGGAGTTTTTGGCCCACAGCATGACGTCACAATCTGATTTGATTATTCTGACCAATGACAAGTCATCTTTTATTTGCATATGTATCCTCCTATTTTGAAAGGGTAAGAGGGATAGGCTCTAAAGTCTAAACGATCCTATCTGCCACTCAGGGCTGTGTATGTAAATATATTTAAATGTGGGTAAACACGCCCACGTGATAAGACAGCATTTCAATGGCAAAAGGAGGCTCAGGGAAAGAAATAAACACACACAGTGATTTATTAAACATACAGTGATGATTAAAAAATAAAATGTTAAAGAATGCATGCGGGCTTTAAATGTGTTAAGATAGAGGATGATGGAGCAGTAACAGTTGAGTCAGTACTGATGATGATGCAGTGGTGATGGGGTATGTAGGCACACTGCCTTCAGAAAGTATTCACACCCCTTGACTTATTCCACATTTTGTTGTGGAAACAGCCTGAATGCTAAATTTATTCAATGTAGATTTTTTTTGTCACTGGCTTACACACAATACCCCATAATGTCAAAGTGGAATCATGTTTTTTATTTTATTTTTATTATTAATAAAAAATGTCAAGCTGAAATGTCTTGAGTCAATAATTATTCAACCCCTTTGTTATGGGAAGCCTAAATAAGTTCAGGAGTAAAAATGTGCTTAACATGTCACATAATAAGCTGCATGGACTCACTCTGTGTGCAAGATGTCTTTAACATGATTTTTGAATGACTACCTCATCTCGGTACCCAACACATACAATTATCTGTAAGGTCTCTCAGTTGAGCAGTGAATTTCAAACACAGATTCAACCACAAAGACCAGGGATGTTTTCCAATGCCTCGCAAAGAAGGGCACCTATTGGTAGACATTGAATATCCCTTTGAGCATAGTGAAGTTATTATTTACACTTTTGATGGTGTATCAATACACCCAGTCACTACAAATATACAGGCGCCCCTTTTAACTCAGTTGCTGGAGAGGAAGGAAACTACACAGGGATTTCCCCATGAGGCCAATGGTGACTTTAAAACAGTTACAGAGTTTAATGGCTGTGATAAGAAAAAACTGAGGATGGATCAACAACATTGTAGTTACTCCACAATACTAACCTAAATGACAGAGTGAAAAGAAGGAAGCCTGTACAAAACGCAAATATTCCAAAACATGCATCCTGTTTGCAACAAGGCACCTGACTAAAGTAATACTTCAATCAATGTGGCAAAGCAATTCACTTTTTCACCTGAATACAAAACATTTTATGTTTGGGGCAAATCCAATACAACACTTTACTTAGTATCAATCTCCATATTTTCAAGCATAGTGGTGGCTGCTTCATGTTATGGGTATGCTTGTAATCCTTAAGGACTGGGGAGGTTTTCAGGATAAAAAGTAAACGGAATGGAGCTAAGTACAGGCAAAATCCCAGAGGAAAACCTGGTTCAGTCTGTTTTTTCCACCAGACACTGGGAAATGAATTCAGCTTTCAGCAGGACAATAACCTAAAACACAAGGCCAGATCTACACTGGAGTTGCTTACCAAGAAGTCAGTGAATGTTCCTACAATGTTGATTTAAATCTTCTTGAAAATCTATGTCAAGATCTATGCCTAGCAATGATCAACAACCAATTTGACAGAGCTTGAAGAATTCTGAAGTGGCAAATGTTGCACAATCCAGGTGTGGAAAGCTCTTAGAGAATTAACCAGAAACACAGATGTAATCGCTGCCAAAGGTGCTTCAACAAAAGTATTGACTCAGAGGTGTGAATACATATGTAAATGAGATATTTCTGTATTTCATTTTCAGTTAATTTGTTAACATTTCTAAAGCAATGTTTTCACTTTGTCATTATGGGGTATTGTGTGTAGATGGGTGAGAAAATAAAAAATGTGAATTCAGGCTGTAACACAACAAAATGTGGAATAAGTCAAGGGGAGTGAATACTTTCTGAAGGCCCTGTACGTGAGGTTTTGCTTTTGGATACCTGTGATTTCAAAAAGGTAGGCTACAGTAGGCTACTAACCTTCACAGTAATAACCTGTGATTTCAAAAAGGTAGGCTACAGTAGGCTACTAACTTTCACAGTAATAACCTTTGATTTCAAAAAGGTAGGCTACTAACTTTCACAGTAACAACCGTTGTTCTCTGCACTTTCTTTCCAGACCATTTACTGAGAACATAGGTACCGAACCACCAGAGCTAAATATAAAACAGACTCGTACACAAACAGAACAGGGCAGCCAGTGCTGTACTGTGAACAGGAGGATGAGAAACTGTGAACAGGAGGATGGAGGATGGCCAGTCTGGCAGTGGCCACACTGGCCAGACAGTAAAGGATAACTTTGTACCATGACTTTTGCAGCTGTGACATCTTACCTACTATCTATCTACCCTGTGGAGTAAAGAGCACATTCAAAGAGGACAGATAACCGATGAAACTGAAGTGTTTCCTGTGTGTGTGTGTGTGTGTGTGTGTGTGTGTGTGTGCGTGTGGTATTTCCACACTTCCACCTCCTCTTTCCCTCAGTACAGAAATAAACCTAATCAGAAATGTTCTCTATTAAACCAGGCTGAGGTATATGTCAGGACTTAGGACCAATAATAGCCCATCATATATAACCTGTACATTATAATGCACTATATGATGTCATGTATGTCCCTGCTACGTGGTCTATAGTCATCATGACTCATGTTATTGCTACGTGGTAGCTATAGCACATCGTTATAGCAGGCTACACCAGGAGAAGTGCATTATTTACCATGTCACTATTCATTTATTTATCAGCGAGAAAGCCTTATCTAGGTCAGTCTAAAAAGATAGATGTGGATCATAGACACTGTAGATATAGACACTGTAGATATAGACACTGTAGATATAGGCACTGTAGATATAGACACTGTAGATATAGACACTGTAGATATAGGCACTGTAGATATAGACACTGTAGATATAGACACTGTAGATATAGACACTGTAGATATAGGCACTGTAGATATAGACACTGTAGATATAGACACTGTAGATATAGACACTGTAGATATAGACACTGTAGATATAGACACTGTAGATATAGACACTGTAGATATAGACACTGTAGATATAGACACTGTAGATATAGGCACTGTAGATATAGACACTGTAGATATAGACACTGTAGATATAGACACTGTAGATATAGACACTGTAGATATTTTGTGTCAAACTGTCTATCGCTTTATTTGCATGAGACTAGTGAGAGGAATGGCAGGTGGCTCGTCAAAAACATCTGCATACTCCTGTCACCAGCGTGATATAATCGTAATAGAGGTACATTTAGTTTATGATTACTGTGAATCGTCACTTTCCACACACACACACACACACACACACACACACACACACACACACACACACACACACACACACACACACACACACACACACACACACACACACACACACTGAAGTGGTACTCCACACACATCGTAGGGCTACTCACTCAGTTTCCGTTTTCCGCTCATGTTGTGGATGAGGGGTGGCGGGATGATGTGTCCAACTTCAGGCTGACTGTCTGGGGGGGAGAGAACTACTGACTGGCTAGGAGGGAAGATAGCTACTGACTGGCTAGGAGGGAAGATAGCTACTGACTGGCTGGAGGGGAGAGAGCTACTGGAGATCTGGAGCTGGAACCAACCTCTCCTCTAGCCGCCACAGTTCAGTTCAGTTACGCTCCACAGGGCAGATGTAGAGATATATGCATGTATAAGAAGCTTGCGGTGTAAATAGACCTCTGTGCTTCCTGTGTTGAGCAGTGGAGAGGAGGAGGTGACAGAGAGATGAGAGAGGAGCTTGGAACAGTATTATGGTTTATACGGAAGTACTGCACCTGTGTGTGTGTGTGTGTGTGTGTGTGTGTGTGTGTGTGCGTGTGTGTGTGTGTGTGTCAATCTTGTGTGTGTGTCAATCTAAGGTGCCGACAGCCAGAATATAGCACTGGCTGTCCCCAGTTCACCTGTCATGCTACTGCTCCAGTTTCAACTGTTCTGCCTGTGGCTATGGAACCCTGACCTGTTCACCGGATGTGCCACCTTGTCCCAGACCTACTGTTTTCAACTCTCCCTCTAGCTCTCTCTACTGCACCTGCTGTCTCAAACCTCTGAATGCTCGGCTATGTAAAGCCAACTGACATTTACTCCTGAGGTACTGACCTATGGCACACTCTACATCCACTGTGATTATTATTTGACCCTGCTGGTCGTCTGTGAACGTTTGAATATCTTGGAGAACAATATGTACTCCAAGTGGAAGCACCCTTAGTCTCCTGGGTTACGGACTACCTGACCGGTAGAACGGGTTGTATCCTGTCAGTTGTATCTTTTTTCATTGCTTTTAGTATATCGAATGTGCAATACGTGCATTATCTGTAATCAAACCCTGCACTAAGGTCTGTATTTTAAGGGAATTACTATTACTACCCTAAATTATATCATACACATATTTAGCTATTTAAGTATCTCTTCCTGTCATTTACCTGTAAAGTTAATGTAACCATGCAAATATTCACTTACCTGTTCATTTAACCAGACTGTATATTAAGTGAACTATTATTACCCTCACTTATATCATACGCACATTTAGCTATTTAAGTATTTATCTGCCATCGACCTGTATAGTATAGTTAATGTTTATCAATTCTTTTCACCTAACACTGTGTAACAATGTATAGTGTACATATTCAGCCATTCACCCATACTATGCAATGTCTTTTTATAGCTTTTTGCACTCCAGACTTCATGTCTTTTGTGTATTTTCGTTCTGGCATTTTACACCTGCCCTGTGTTTTTTCGTATCTATCTATCTATCTATCTATCTATCTATCTATCTATCTATCTATCTATCTATCTATCTACTCCTAGGGAGTTTTTCCTTGCCACTGTGCTTCTTGCTGTTTGGGGTTTTAGGCTGGGTTTCTGTATAGCACTTTGTGAGCAACAACGGCTCAGCTGCAAAGTGGTAGGCCACACAAGCTCACAATGGTACCGGTGAGTGCTGAAGCGCGTAGTGTGTAATAATCGTCTGTCCTCCTCCTGCAACACTTACTAGGGAGTTCCAAACTGCCTCTGGAAGCAACATCAGCACAATAACTGTTTGTTGGGAGCTTCATTAAATGGGTTTCCATGACCGAGCAGCCGCACACAAGCCTAAGATCACCATGCACAATGCCAAGCATTGGCTGGAGTGGTGTAAATCTCGCCGCCATTGGACTGGAGCAGTGGAAACGCATTCTCTGGAGTGATGAATCACGCTTCACCATCATGGTTCGGACTAGGCCCCTTAGTTCCAGTGAAGGGAAATGTTAACATTACAGCACACAATACATTTGTAGATGATTCTGTGCTTCCAACTTGGTTGCAACAGTTTGATGAAGGCCCTTTCCTAATTCAGCATGACAATGCCCCCGTGCACAAAGCTAGGTCCAATCAGAAATGGTTTGTCAAGATCAGTGTGGAAGAACTTGACAGAGTTCTGCACAGAGCCCTGACCTCAACCCCATCGAACACCTTTGGGATCAATTGGAACGACGACTGCGAGAACGTCTAATCGCCCAACATCAGTGCCCAACCTCACTAATGCTCTTGCGGCTGAATGGAAGCAAGTCCCCGCAGCAATGTTCCAACATTTAGTGGAACGCCTTCCCAGAAGAGTGGAGGTTGGAGGGGGGGACGAACTCCATATTATAGCCAATGATTTTGGAATGAGATGTTCGACAAGCAGGTGTCCACATACTTTTGGTCATGTACTGTAAGTTTCAAATTACAATTCGTATTATGTTACACATTTTCTAAATGTACAACATGTTATGAATTTGCTAATTAATTATATATTTTAGGTAGCTAGGTGGCTAATGCTAGGCTAGGGGTTAGGGGTTAGGCTTAAGGTTAGGGTTACGTTTAGGAGGTAGGTTAAAGGGTTAAGGTTAAGGTTAGGGGAAGGATTAGCTAAAAAAGTTTAGGTTAAAGGAACGGTTAGCTAACATACTAAGTAGTTGCAAAGTAGCTAAAATATAGTAAGTAGTTGAAAAGTTGCTAATTAGCTAAAATGCTAACGTTGTCCGTGATGACATTCAAATCCGCATCCTTTGGGTTGCTAGACGTTCGCTTTATACGCCCACCCATCCACTACGACCAACCACCCTACTTTATTTTTTGTGCCTTAAGTAACCATCTGTCTTATGTAACCAAACGTAGCATGTCATACTAATTTGAGAGTCCCAGCTTTACATTTGCTATGTTACCACTAGTCTATGAGACCAGGCTGGCATGTGAGACCTTCGCCCATAGACTGATGGTTAATAATGAATGATCTATTTATGAAGCTGAAAGCCCCAGCTGCCTATCAGATCTCTGGTCTGATGTCTCTGAGCTCTTGTTGTTATTTTATCCTGGGAGTTTGGGACCACTAGTGAATTGTAGAGGGACCGTTTGTACACGTACGAGATAGCTACAGTATACTGTTTCTGGTCCTAGGCCCATCAATCTGACACATACATAAGGATATCATATGAACAGTGTGTATCAGGGACATTCCTGTCTATTACAGTATAAATTATAAGCATGCACATTTACCAAAACAAATGCAGAAAAGGTATTTGTTTAGGGAATGTTTTATTCCCCCTTATGGAAATATAAAGCAACTATGCCACATAAAGAGGAACAACAATATATTTAAGAGCTGAAGTGACACTTACATTTCACATCTCACTTCCTGTTGGGGTGTGACTGTGACTGTTACTTCCTCTGTGTTGGCAGGCCTGGTGGCGTTATCAAAGACTGAGGTGCAAATAACAGAGTAGCTGGCCCAGATGTACTAGATAGAAGAAACACAGCAGCCTATGTTCTGTACCAACACTGTTCCCAAAACGCCTGCAGGTATAGAAAGAAAACATTTGATTGAACAAATTCATCAATTCAATCATCCACCAAATATTATATAGTGTAAGCACTTTGTGACATCTGCTGATGTAAAAAGTCCTTTATAAATACAATTGATTTTAATTACTTTCTGATTTGGTTTCCTGCATGTGCCTTCAGAAAGTATTGATCCCCCTTGACTTATTACACATTTTGTGTTACAGCCTGAATTCAAAATGGTTTTCTTTTTTTAATGTTCTCACCCATCTACACCCAATCTGCCACAATGACAAAGTGAAAACATGTTTTTAGAAATGTTTGCATATATACTGAAAATTAAATACAGAAATGTCTCATTGATATGAGTATTCACACCCCTGAGTCAATACTTTGTAGAAGCAACTTTGTCAGCGATTACAGCTGGAGAGCTTTCCAAACCTGGATTGTGCAAAATTTGCCCATTACTATTTTGAAGATTCTTCAAGCTCTGTCAAATTGGTTGTTGATCATTGCTAGAATGTCTGGTCCTGACCATAGGGAAGCCTCTGGTTGTCTAGGTCAGGGCCTGACAGTAGTATTCTAGCCAACTCTATGTGGGTTTTGTGTGAGGTACCCAATTAGAGACAGCTGCCTATCGTTGTCTCTAATTGGGGATCCTATTTAAGTTTCTTCATTCTCCACCTGCGCTGTGGTACATTGATTGTGTGTTGAGTCTGCTTGTAAGTATGTTACGGATTTCTGTTTAAACCTTTTTTGTTGTTTTTGTAAAGTTTAATAATAAACTCATTTCGAAGGTCTGTGATATAGACAACCATTTTCAGGTCTTGCCATCAAATAAATAAGAATTTGTTCTTAACTGACTTGCCTAGTTAAATAAAGGTTAAATAAATAAATGGCGATTTTAGCATGTAAATCTTGGTGGGGCAAAAAAAAAAAAATTGGATGCATGCCAGCAAAGCCACTACACAATACAACACTAAACAACACATTAATTACACTATAATGGTGACAAACTGTTAGTGCCTACATAAAGCTGTCCCAACAGCAGTTCCAACACCTTACCACTGCTACACCGACATCAGCAAAACTGTTCATTCAGCCTTATTTACTGCCTAGCTGATATGGCTGACTTACTTGAACAAATGTGGTTTCTGCTGACAGTTGAGATGTACAAACTATTGCATATGGGGACGAGATGCGCATAAGAGGCAATCCGTAATTTCGATGAAGACATGAGCGAGCTAGGACGGACATAACATTAGTCAATATAACTATTTGTATATGTACAGCGACAGAATTCAGAACATGGGCCGTTCTTACAGTGTTCTCCCTGTACACCAAGTCAGAACCGAATAGAATAAAGGGGGCATATAAGCAGACAATGAAAGCTCTTACAATATTCGATGATTACATTTCTCAAAAACAGGTTTTAGGCTATATGTGCACCACCGAGTCAGAACAGTAGGCGAAATTAAGAGGTGAAAATAGACCAAATTATTACGGTGAGGCACATGGGCTACTAACAGCTTACTACACAACATACACTTTGTATTACTTTCTTATGATTTTCCAGTAGATTGTTGACTTGATTCATGATGATGACTGCTAGCTACGAATTTGAAAGTATGATGTTGACGTGATCAGTCCAATCAAAGCTACTGTACATATAATGTGATTTGACGTAATTTTATCTGTGGCCAATGACCTTGAGCCTTTTTGGAAGGGCATTTCTAATTTAACTCTAAGGCAGCACCCAAAGGGCTGGAATCTTCTATGTCTACCCTTATACTTGGCGGTGACGTAGTGTCACCACAAGTGACAGAACACTGACGCAGCTAGAGAACATTACCAACACCTACACTCTGTATTTTCCACTGGCTGCCCCACCATCACAGAAAGCACTGAGCTAGGCTGAAACACCTGCATTTGGAGCTAAATTGTTTACAAACTGACATGTGACACGTATTAATGCCAAAATAACATGCAAAAAAAGAACGTTTTTTAAATTCTTATTTTTTAAATTGTATTTTACCTATAAATGTGGGTCTCAAAACAGGTGGGTCTCTGCCCCACTATGACAGGTCGCCAGCAACTCCAGTCTAAATCTGGCCTTGTGTTTTAGGTTATTGTCCTGCTGAAAGGTCAATTCATCTCCCAGTGTCTGGTGGATAGCAGACTAAAACAGGTTTTCCTCTAGGAGTTTTCCTGTGTTTACATCCATTCCATAAATTTGTTATCCTGAAAAACTCCCCAGTCCTTAATGATAACAAGAATACCCATAACATGATGCAGCCACCACTAAAATCAGCAAATGTTTACTCCTGAACTTATTTAGGCTTGCCATAACAAAGGGGTTGAATACTTATTAACTCAAGACGTTTCAGCTTTTCATTTTGAATAAATCTGTGAAAATATTTCCACTTTGACATTATGGGGTATAGAGTGTAGGCCAGTGACACATAAAAAAAAAGAAAAAAAAGTTTAAATCCAGGCTGTAGCACAACAAAATTTGTGTTCAACTTGAAGTATAGAAAGAGCTGTTTTTCAATTGCAGTAGTCCCCCCGAACACTAGGTGACAGCAGAGATCTAAGTAGAGAGCCGTATTCATAGCAACAAGGTCCTGCATTCCTTCTCCGTGTTTCAGCCAGCCTTAATACTTTCAGAACAGCCTGTATACGCTTGGACCGCTACCCTGAAACAACAAAGGCACTAAGTGGTTCATGATGTCATGATGATGTATACATTTTTTGATTAACTTGTTTTTGTTATTAGAAACATCTGATGTAGAATTGGAGGCAGATCATCTTTAGAATAGTCCTGGTCAAAGTTCTGAATCTGTATCAGCTTTATTACAGAAGACATGGTAAAACAGCTAATGACAATGTACACTGAGGAAACGAATCAGGCTCTCGAGGAGTGCTTATTACCAGCTAATTATCATGCATGTTTAAACAGAGAATTACGGACAATAATCCATGTCAAATTAGGATTATAAACAGCCCTTAATTACAAAATAAAATGAATGCCTTCCTAATAAGGTGAAACACTCTGCGGCCTGGTCAAATGTAGTTAATTAAATAGGGAATATTTGGGACAGCATTTAAGGATGTTTGATGTTCAATGTTTAATGATGCATCACATAAATTCTGTCTCATTACGTCAGGCTACATTGACATGTGTGCACCAACATGAGCACGATGTGAGGTTATTGTGGTTGTGCATGAATCAGTGAGGTGACAAGGGGGAGATATGTGGGAGAGAGGTGTGTGTGAACAAGTTGTTCCCAGCCAGCCAGCAGACATGGCGTGATTGACGGCTCTATATCGGGCAGGGGTGGTGTCACTGTTCTGACACCGTTCTGTTCTATTCTGTCTGCCTCCGACGCAACGAGCAGGAAGTCAAGACAGCTGAAACACACACACACACCTATGCTGTCTGGGAACAACCTAACAACCTGGGTATGTGTGTGCATCTATTACTTGCTCCTAGTAAACATTAAACTGCCAATGTATCAACCCTCCGTCAATATGACAACACACACACACACACACACACACGGCAGGCCTATTCTTGGAATCCAATGTTTTTTTAAGGTTTTTGTTTGTGTGTCTGTGTGTGTTTTTTTTTTCCTGATTCATGTTTTTATTGGGTTTTCTAAGAGCTCAGCTGGTATATACGTACAGCTTTGAGATATATATATATATATACAGTATATACACTAGCTTTGACAGCTTGTGTGAGAGGTAATATCTAGTAAGGTCTAACTTATGAGCCCTCCACTCACCATGAGCATCAATCACAGAACCAATGTGATAGAGACAGAGGAGGGGAGGAAGAGTAGGTGGAGGAGGAGGAGGAGGATGAGGAGGAGGAGGGAAGAGGGAAGTGGGCGTGGGAGGAGGAGGTGGAGGAGGAGGAGAAGGGGAAGGGGAAGGATGAGGGAAGAGGGGGTTTGAGGAGGAGGAGGAGGAGGGAAGAGGGAGTTTGAGGAGGAGGAGGAGGAGGAGGAAAAGGAGGAGGAGGAGGAGGGAAGAGGGGGTGGGAGGAGAAGGGGATGGAGGAGGAAGGCCGGCGTTATAGGCGGGTCTTAGAGGGCCTGGCCAGCCCTACCGTACCTCCTTCCCGTCCAAATAAAATGTGATAAAAAATAAAACAGAAGTCTTTCAGATAATCTCAGATAAAGCATCCGAGCGAGTGAAACAGTGCCCCTCTGTCTCAATATGTGTAGCACATGTATGTGATGCTTTCTGGCCAAAAAGAGTATGGCATGTCATACTATTTTTGGCCAGATAGCATCAAATGCATGGACTATATATAGGAAGACAGAGGGGCGCTGTTTCGCTAGCTCTGATACTTTCTCTGGTGAGATAGTTTCAGCCACTTGCGAATTGAAGGAAAGTTGACAGATACACAGTGCACTGTTCAGATGCAGGAATTATTTTGGACGAACGTGCGAAGGTAACTTTTTGAAGTGATTCGTTTGACAATCAGGTACATCATCACTGGTTTTGTTTTTGCCACATTAAAAAGTAATACGTTTTAAAAGTTAAATTACATGTCTTTACTATAAAACCCATAAGAAAATGTGTGCAGACACAAACATGTGCACAAAGAAAAAATTGCTTCCCTATGGAAATCAAACGCATCATCGTCGGCATTCTGCCTGCCCTCTACAGCAACCCGGTGTCACAGGAAGTCCAAGAAGATCATCAAGGACCTCCTCCACCCGAGCCACGGCCTGTTCAAATTGCTGTACACACCTTTTCTATTAATATACTTTCACACCGGTGGGAGGAGCTATAGGAGGACGTGCTCATTGTAAAGGCTCTGACATTGCTAGTTCTGATATTTCTTAATTTAAACCTTTTTTACTTTTTCGATTATGTGTGTGTTGTTTTGTATTGCTAGGTATTACTGCACTCTACCTGTGATAAGAGGAGAGGGGGAGGAGGAGGGGGAAGAGGAGAGGAAGAGGAGAGTGGGAGGAGGAGAAGGAGAGGGGAGGTAGAGGGGGAGGAGGAGGGGAAGAGGAGAGGGGGAGGAGGAGGGGGAAGAGGAGAGGAAGAGGAGAGTGGGAGGAGGAGAAGGAGAGGGGAGGTAGAGGGGGAGGAGGAGGGGAAGAGGAGAGGGGGAGGAATAGAAACACATCTATATAACGTCTCACAACTCTATAAAACAGGTGGAGTTGTGAGACAGCATTGGGTTGTTATGAAGATCAGGGCTGTCAGTGAATTTGTATGAGCATCTGGTTTCAGACCTTTCAGAGAAAGCGCAGGCAGGCATTGATGTCTCATATGTCACCATCTGAGCTGTCATCTCTTTTTAATTACAACCAATATGTGTGTCTGTAATAAACTTGTACAAATGACTGTTTTCCATCCTTAGATGGAAAATCAAGTTCTATTCTACTGTATTGTATTGTATTCTATCCCATCTACGTGTCAGAAATGACGAGTCTCCAAAGAAGTATCATCCAGCGACAAGCTTTCAAACACCGTGGCACCTCATCTGTTCCAGGGCTGTCTGTGGTCTTGTGATGCTGCTTGGGTTCCTGCCTTCCTGCTTGTAGCTGGATAATGAAACTAAGACGTTCCTTTTACCTCGGACTGTGTGTGTGTGTGTGTGTGTGTGTACGTTTGTGCAAACGTGCTTAGTCTCTCTCGCTCTTCCTCTCTATCTAGCTCTCTCCCCCTTTCTCTCTCTCTCTCCATCCCTCTCTCTCTCTCTCTCTCTCTCTCTCCATCCCTCTCTCTCTCTCTCTCTCTCTCTCTCTCTCTCTCTCTCTCTCTCTCTCTCTCCATCCCTCTCTCTCTCGATCGAACACTCTTAGTCGCTCTCTCTTCCACTCTCTCTATCACTCTCTCTACCTCTCTCTCTCCATCACTCCATCCCTTCCTCATCTCATATTGTGACAAATAGGTCACTCCCCCCCAAGGCCACATTGATGTACGACCAGCAGTACAGACACAGTACGACCAGCAGTACAGACACAGTACGACCAGCAGTACAGACACAGTATGTCCAGCAGTACAGACACAGTACGACCAGCAGTACAGACACAGTACGACCAGCAGTACAGACACAGTATGTCCAGCAGTACAGACACAGTATGTCCAGCAGTACGGACACAGTACAACCAGCAGTACAGACACAGTACGACCAGCAGTACAGACACAGTATGTCCAGCAGTACAGACATAGTATGTCCAGCAGTACAGACACAGTACGACCAGCAGTACAGGCACAGTTTATCCAGCAGTACAGACACAGTACAACCAGCAGTACAGACACAGTCCAACCAGCAGTACAGACACAGTACGACCAGCAGTACAGACACAGTACAACCAGCAGTACAGACACAGTACAACCAGCAGTACAACCAGCAGTACAGACACAGTACGACCAGCAGTACAGACACAGTACGTCCAGCAGTACAGACACAGTATGACCAGCAATACAGACACAGTACATCCAGCAGTACAGACACAGTACGACCAGCAGTACAACCAGCAGTACAACCAGCAGTACAGACACAGTACGACCAGCAATACAACCAGCAGTACAGACACAATACAACCAGCAGTACAGACACAGTACGACTAGCAGTACAGACACAATACGACCAGCAGCACAGACAGAGTATGACCAGCAGTACAACCAGCAGTACAGACACAGTACGACCAGCAGTACGACTAGCAGTACGACCAGCAGTATGACCAGCAGTACGACTAGCAGTACAAGCAGCAGTAAGACTAGCAGTACAGACACAGTACAACCAGCAGTACAGACACAGTACGACCAGCAGTACATCCAGCAGTACAGACACAGTACGACCAGCAGTACAACCAGCAGTACAACCAGCAGTACAGACACAGTACGACCAGCAATACAACCAGCAGTACAGACACAATACAACCAGCAGTACAGACACAGTACGACTAGCAGTACAGACACAATACGACCAGCAGCACAGACAGAGTATGACCAGCAGTACAACCAGCAGTACAGACACAGTACGACCAGCAGTACGACTAGCAGTACGACCAGCAGTATGACCAGCAGTACGACTAGCAGTACAAGCAGCAGTAAGACTAGCAGTACAGACACAGTACAACCAGCAGTACAGACACAGTACGACCAGCAGTACAACCAGCAGGACAGACACAGTACGACCAGCAGTACAACCAGCAGTACGACCAGCAGTACGACCAGTAGTACGACCAGTAGTACGACTAGTAGTGCAGGGACATTATTCAACTTACTTTTGTACTACCAGAAAATTGAGACGCGCCATATCATTCCTTCTGCAGCCGTGGGGGCAGTGTTGTCGCTTGGTTCCGTTATCTGACTTATAGAAATCCCACTCCACCCATGCGCACGAGCGTAGATCAATGGAATGAAACTTGTAGTAGTCTTAAGGGAAGAAACCTGGATATATTCTTTAGCATGTGAAATAAACGTCAGACTTCTATTTTACCTTACTGAAAATATTGAATGATTTCTTTGAGCATTGTGTTGTTACTGATCTTGCTATTCAGTTACTATCTTGTCTAAAAAGTGCTTTGAGAGTGCTCCAAATTTTCAAGACATAGTTTAATCAGGTCTGTGGGTGTGGATATCTCCTCAGTTAGATTCTCACTGTTCTTCTCTCCCACACGGGCCCTGGAGATCATCAGCTCTGTTCTACAATGAGTCAGACATGAGATATTAGCATGAGGGTGACATCAATGTAGGGCGGCAGGTAGCCTAGCGGTTAGAGCGTTGGTCCAGTAACCGAAAGGTCGCTGGTTTGAAAACCTGAGCCAACAAGGTGAAAAAACCTGTCGATGTGTCCTTGAGCAAGACACTTCACCCTAATTTGCTCCTGGGGCGCCGTACTACTACGGCTGACCCTGTAGGTAGGCTGTCATTGTAAATAAGACTTTATTCTTAAATGACTTGCCTAGTTAAATAAAGGTCAAATCAAATGTGCCTCTACTGCACGACATGACACAGCTTCACCTTCTCACACATTCTTTCCCAATCGCTTTCTCCCTCTACCTCTCTAGTTTAATAGTCTGGGCTGTTGTGTCCCAATGCAATCTACCAGCAGGAGGAATCAATTGGGGCTTTAAAAGGTTTTGAATTAGGGATTTGTATGAGCTTTTTGAGAGTAGGCTACCTGTGGTATTACGGTAACTCAATATCTGTGTGAGTAACCATAGTTTCTATGAATCAATATAACATGGTGGTAAATTATAGCATGATGGCGAATGTGATTAATCTTTTAACATTTTTTTTTATTATCACTAGTCTAGATCACACATGTTGACCTCATTGTGTTAGCAGTGGCACAAGTCCTCTTCCTCAACCCTACACCGGAGAGTGTGAGAGACTGGGAGCGCGCGCACACACACACACACACACACACACACACACACACACACACACACACACACACACACACACACACACACACACACACACACACACACACACACACACACACACACACACACACACACACACACACACACACACACACACACACACACACACACACACACACACACACACACACACACACACACACACACACACACACACACACCCCCTCTCCAACCCCACACACACACTGGTTAAGTGACACCTCTCTACCTCCCATCACACCTACATGTCAGTGTCAGTGCAGGAGGACACAGTAGACAAGACCAGGTGTGTAAGTAATTGGGGAAACAGTCAGTCACAGTGAAGTCTACGTTCCAAATAGTACCCTATTCCCTATATAGTGACCAGCCCTACAGACCTGTTCAAAAGAAGCGCCCTACATAGGGAACAGAATGCCATTTGGGACACTCCCCTCTCTAATGATGCCCAGGGAGCCAGGGACTTCAAGGTGACTTCCACTGTGTGCGCTCTCCTCTCCTCTCCTCTCCTCTCCTCTCCTCTCCTCTCCTCTCCTCTCCTCTCCTCTCCTCTCCTCTCCTCTCCTCTCCTCTCCTCTCCTCTCACCTCCTCTCCTCTCCAGTCCTCTCCTCTCCACTCCTCTCCTCTCCACTCATTTCCTCTCTGTCTTTTTCTCTCTCTTACTCCCAGAGAAAAAGGTTCAGGATAGAACCATAAATTGGCGTTTCTATTGGTTTCTTGATATAAGTATATGGCAGCAATAAAGGTTCTATATAGAACCCTTTTGTAGGGTTCTTTGATCAGAACCCCAGGGGTTCTTCTTCACTGAGCCAGAATTGGCTCCATATAGAATCATCGGGTTCCATATAAGGTTCTATACTGAGTGTACAAAAAATTAGGAACACCTTCTCTTTCCATGACATAGACTGACCAGGTGAATCCAGGTGAAAGCTATGGTAAGGTAATTAAGTGCCTTTGAAAGGGATATTGTAGTAGGTGCCAGGTGCACCGGTTTGAGTGTGTCAAGAACTGCAATTCTGCTGGGTTTTTCATGCTCAACAGATTCCCTTGTGTATCAACAATGGTCCACTACCCAAAGGACATCCGGCCAACTTGACACGACTGTGGGAAGCTTTAGAGTCAACATGGGCCAGCATCCCTGTGGAACGCTTTCAACACCTTGTAGAGTCCATGCCCCGACGAATTGAGGCTGTTCTGAGGGCAAAAGGGTGTGCAACTCTTTCTCTCTCTCTCTCTCCCTCCCTCTCTCCCTCCCTCCCCCCTCCCTCCCTCTCTCTCTCTCTCTCTCTCTCTCTTCCCCCTCCTTTTTTTCTCTCTCTCTCCCCCTCTCCCTCCCTCTCTTTCTCTCCCTCCCCCCTCTCCCTCCCTCTCTCTCTCCATCCCTCCCCTCTCTCTCTCCCCCCTCTCCCTCTCTCTCTCTCTCTCTCTCTCTCTCTCTCTCTCTCCTCCCTCCCTCCCTCCCTCCCTCTCTCTCTCCCTGCCCCGCTCTCTTTTCTCTCTCTCTCCCTCCCTCTCTCTCTCCCTCCCCCTCTCCCTCTCTTCCCCCTCTCTCTTCCCCCTCTCTCTTTTCTCTCTCTTTTCTCTCATACTCTTTTGCTCTTACCATCATCTGTCTCCTTCACCCCCCCATGTCCTCTCTCTCTCCCCCCCTCCCCTCTCTCCCTCTCTCTCTCCTCCCAGGACAGGGGGGTTGGTTGGTAAGTGACTCTTCCAGCTCTAGCTGCCTGGCACAGTGCAGTGCTGTTGTTAAAAGCTTGCCAGTCCTTTTCACGCCAGAGGGAGAGAGGGGGGTGCCTCTGCAGCTATGCCCCAGGTTCAGGCACTCCAGCTGGGCTCAGCGCTGGTAGTTAGGTACTGGAGGGCTGTAGACTGGAGGTAGAAGGAGAATAAACTAGCTGGCTACTGCGCTACACAGCCTCTAGTTGATTGCTCGTGTTTTGATTCTCTCCCACTGAATACACTTTATATTGGATTAGAAGCCAACATTTATATTTAAACTATTGCCTTTGACTCCAAAACGAACTAAAATAAAATACAAATGTCATGAATCATGTTCAGTTCAAGTTTTTTATTTTGGGGTTTTCAAGCTTCTGAATCTGGTGGGCCATGTTTAAATGTACTTTAATTTAAAGGTAGACTCAGCAAGATGACATAGCCACAAGCAGCACCTCAGAAGTTGCACCAACCAAAGGTTTCAGGCCACGTCTTCGACTGTGCAGTCGAGCACCAGACTGCTATAACATGTCAGTTGTGTTCCTCTGCTAAGACATTGCTGACGCATGCCAGATCTTACAACACCTGGGTAAGTATTTTACGTATTTTTTTATTTAACCTTTATATAACTAGGCAAGTCAGTTAAGAACAAATTCTTATTTACAATGACGGCCTACCTACAGGGTCAGCCATAGTAGTACGGTGCCCCTGGAGCAAATTAGGGTTAAGTGCCTTGCTCAAGGACACATCAACAGGTTTTTCACCTTGTCGGCTCAGGTATTCGAACCAGTGACTTTTTGGTTACTGGCCCAATGCTCTAACCGCTAGGCTACCTGCCGCCCCCATAATTAGCTAACCACTTTATGGTATAGCAGTCTGGTGCCCAACTGCACAGTCAATGACGTGGCACACAACCCTTGGGAACACGACCATGATGCAGTTAGCTGATACGTAAAATACCTATCCATGCGTTGTAAGATCTGTCAGGCGTCAGCAACGTCTGAGCAGAGGAACGAACGCGCCAATTGAGACAATCAGGATGCAAGACTTAGCTCTCAAACAGTCACACAGAGTATCTGCGCAAGTGCATGAGTGTGCTTCATGATGCTACGACCTCTCCTCTCCTCTCCTCTCCTCTCCTCTCCTCTCCTCTCCTCTCCTCTCCTCTCCTCTCCTCTCCATCTCCATCTCCTCTCTTCTCCTCTCCATCTCCATCTCCTCTCTATCTCCCTCTCCTCTCTATCTCCCTCTTCTCTCTATCTCCCTCTTCTCTCCAGCCCACCTACACACATCTCCATTCATTGTCTCTGCAGGGGAAATAACTCATCCTGCAGGGGACCCACATTCCTCCATTCCTGTGTATTAATGTGTGACGAATGGTTCCTGGAGGGAACAGAGAGGATGATTCATCGTAGATCTGTGAAACAAACAGCGTTGATCACTGACGCAGATGAGACCGCTTTACACACTGCCAATACCATCCACCACACAACCCATTTATCCCCGATGCTGAGTATGCCTGTGCAGGTAGAGCTGGAGTTCAAATATGAGCTTAGCAGAAAGGATGAAGAGAATTAGATAGATATGTATTATGTAAGGTGGGAAGGTAGTAGTAGATATGCATTATGTAAGGTGGGAAGGTAGTAGTAGATATGTATTATGTAAGGTGGGAAGGTAGTAGTAGATATGTATTATGTAAGGTGGGAAGGTAGTAGTAGATATGTATTATGTAAGGTGGGAAGGTAGTAGTAGATATGTATTATGTAAGGTGGGAAGGTAGTAGTAGATATGTATTATGTAAGGTGGGAAGGTAGTAGTAGATATGTATTATGTAAGGTGGGAAGGTAGTAGTAGATATGTATTATGTAAGGTGGGAAGGTAGTAGTGGGGCAAAGAAGGCCTGCCAGCTCAACAGATAAACCTATACCAAGCACACAGTAAAGCCCCTGGATTCAGCACTAACCTCTCGTTGCTGAGTAGAGCATAGAGAGGTGTGTCTTGTCAATGAGTACAGTACAGTAGACCACAGAGAGGTGTGTCTTGTCAATGAGTACAGTACAGTAGACCACAGAGAGGTGTGTCTTGTCAATGAGTACAGTACAGTAGAGCACAGAGAGGTGTGTCTTGTCAATGAGTACAGTACAGTAGACCACAGAGAGGTGTGTCTTGTCAATGAGTACAGTACAGTAGACCACAGAGAGGTGTGTCTTGTCAATGAGTACAGTACAGTAGAGCACAGAGAGGTGTGTCTTGTCAATGAGTACAGTACAGTAGAGCACAGAGAGGTGTGTCTTGTCAATGAGTACAGTACAGTAGAGCACAGAGAGGTGTGTCTTGTCAATGAGTACAGTACAGTAGAGCACAGTAGAGGTGCAGTGGCGTGTCTTTCACCACATGATGGAGATAGGAGCCCTAGCCCAGATCCAGACCCTGTGCTACAATCTGGACCTCAGCTCTTGTTCCTGGTATCGAGCCAACATGGTGTTGCTGATGTGATATTATAACTCTCCTCCTGTTTTTCCTCTCCTCTCCTCTCCTCTCCTCTCCTCTCCTCTCCTCTCCTCTCCTCTCCTCTCCTCTCCTCTCCTCTCCTCTCCTCTCCTCTCTCTCGGGGTGCAGAACTAGTGAAAGGGAATAATGATCTTTAGGTATCACCATCTGGTATTATGGTCTTTATGACCCAGGTTACATGTTACCAGAGGATGTAGGTGACCAAAAGTGGAGATAGAGGTCCGAGGTCAGGGGTCAAGTCCCTGATGACCCTATATGTCGAGAGGCTGAGGAGGGACAGCTTGACCTCAGCACAATGGAGACCTGCTGTACATGACTGTCCTTTTGGAACAAATGACAGCAATTGAAATCATTCTGTGTAATATTCTAACAAGGCTTGCGTCCCAAATGGCACCCTTTTGCTACACTACTCTTGACCAGGGCCCATAGGGTATAGAATGTACTAAAATGTTTCCTTGTCTGACCCCGAATAGCCATGTGGCCAGCAGGGAGAAGTGGGGACACTTCTAGTCTAAGCCCCTCTCATTCATAGTCTCTATAATTGACCAAAGCAATCAGCCTCCCTCCCTCCATCGCTCCCTCCCACCACCCAGCTCCACTGAATAAAATACAGCCAATTATATCACCGCAGCAGAGACCGGCTCCGGTCGTTCTACAAGTGCTCTATTCATGCTTATCTCTAATGTACCACTCATTAGCAAACGCTACAGCTATTGAGCCCCGTTCCGTAATTACAGCTCAGACACACACACACACACACACACTGACATTTACAGCTCTCTCTCTCTCTCTCTCTCTCTCTCTCTCTCTCTCTCTCTCTCTCTCTCTCTCTCTCTCTCTCTCTCTCTCTCTCTCTCTCTCTCTCTCTCTCTCTCTCTCTCTCTCTCTCTCTCTCTCTCTCTCTCTCTCTCTCTCTCTCTCTCTCTCTCTCTCTCTCTCTCTCTCTCCTCCCTCCCCCCTCTCTCTTCCCTCTCTGCTGTGCTGTTCCTTCTTTCATGGTATGTGAGTAATAGTGTGTGAAAAGACCTCTGTAGCAGCTGTTTCAGCGCTAGGCTATCTGCACGTTTCTTCGCCTGGCCGCGTGGCTCCCCTCAGTTGCTGCTACCTGTCCAACAGGCTCCGGAGACACACAATATACTGTAGGCTGGTGCGTGTGTGTGTGTGTGTGTGTGTGTGTGTGTGTGTGTGTGTGTGTGTGTGTGTGTGTGTGTGTGTGTGTGTGTGTGTGTGTGTGATATTATTGGGGGCGCCACTTTGGTTTTAGAAGTGGTGGGGACATAACCTGGCGGGGGGTCTGGGTATCCTCCCCCATAATAATTTAGGGCATTTAAAGCAAATTTCCTGCATTTTTACACAATCCAATATGCTGTCTCCATTTAGAACAAAAAGTCAGCAAAAATGCCCACAGTCATCAAGCTAGGTAAGAGATCATTATTAAATGTGTTTAAGTGATTAATAAGACTGAACTAGATCAAAGGTAAATCAATAATAAATATTGTGTTGCACCTTTAACCAATAGACTAACAAATGAACAACTCTTGAGTTTATTAAGACATCCTCTATATCAAATTTCAGCCAGACTGACCAGCCAGCCCCAGTCTAGTCAATAACTCAACTCTCTCCCAACACAATTTCCTTCCCAGTTCACACCTTAAAATGTGTATTCCCAAGTGAATGGTTTGAAAAAAAAACAAAAAAAAAACACATACACCTCAAATATACATTAATACACAGAAACAGCAAATCCTCCATATAATTACTCTCACAGGTCTAATAGTACTGTAGAGCTCTTTTTACTTGCACACAATATAGCTGGGTCGCCCCGTCCTGTCCCTAAGGGTAAACTACCCTGTAACCCCAACACACCCCACTCAGCTTGAGGATCTTAGTGAAACATTCATTATTGGTTTTGGGTGTGTTAGGCCAAGGCCAGAGTGACAACCCACAGGATGGCAGACCCGCAGGGCCAGGACTGAGCAGACCAGTAGCTAGGGATTGCTTAAATAGGTATATCCCCTGACGTGAGCATGTTTTCAATACAGACTCCCTTTAGTTGTACTGTATTCCATATAAGGCATCCAGACCTTATGAAAGTTGACCAGTATACCCTTAATCTGGTAAATGTAATAAACCAAACCTGGTGATACATAACTTGACATTGTGAGAAAGTGGCAATGCATTTCTTAGCCGCTATAAATGCTTGGTTACACAGTTTCACAGTCTCCAGTAATAACATTTCCAAGCAAACAAAAACAGGGAGAAGGGTGAATCTGTAGACATGCTGAGATAAAAGAACATACTCTTTGCCAGAATTCATCTAGCCGTCACAAAACCATAACATATGCAAATATGTCCCCTTTTGTGTTTTACACCACCAGCAGAGGAATTACATTTCTGAGCATGTAATTCAGTTTCACTGGCATATAGTACATTCTATGGATGGCCTTAAACTGCAGTAATTTATGTCTGAGATGATATGAATATGACTGGGCATTCAAACATACCTGTATCCATTCATCATCATCAATAGCTTCTACCAGGTCTTCCTCACATTTTTGTTTTACATGTTTTGTGTTGTTGGGAAAAGCCTCCATCAACCCTTGATACAGTTTGGAGATCAACTTTGGATGTTTGTCAGACTGCCTAAAAATAGCATCTGGCTTGTCCAGTGTTTGCTGCACAGAGAGAATATCTGTATCTGCAAAAAGGCACCTCAACTCCGTCACATACTGGCCTTCCCTCATCATTCCATTTCCAACCAATTCGAAGTACATCATTCCACTGTCCGATGAAAATTCCAGACCACTGGCAAACTACCTAGGACAGGTCGTCCCACCAAAGTCAGCCCAAGAGCTGACCGAAAGATGCTCATGGAAGTCTCTAAGAACCCCAGGGTAACATCAAGGTATCTACAGGCCTCTTGAATTTTGGCCCATTCCTCCTGACAGAACTAGTGTAACTGAGTCAGGTTTGTAGGCCTCCTTGCTCGCACACGCTTTTTCAGTTCTGCCCACAAATCTTCTATAGGATTGAGGTCAGGGCTTTGTGATGGCCACACCAATACCTTGACTTTGTTGTACTTAAGCGATTTTCCAGCATCTTCACAAGTTCCTTTGCTGTTGTTCTGGGAATGATTTGCACTTTTCGCACCAAAGTATGTTCATCTCTAGGAGACAAAACGGGTCTCCTTCCTGAGTGGTATGACGGCTGTGTGGTCCCATGGTGTTTATACTTGCATACTATTGTTTGTACAGAGGAACGTGGTACCTTCAAGCGTTTGGAAATTGCTCCCAAGGATGAACCAGACTGATTTCTTTTGATTTTTCCCATGATGTCGAGCAAAGAGGCACTGAGTTTGAAGGTAGGCCTTGAAATACATCCACTGGTACACCTCCAATTGACTCAAATTATGTCAATTAGCCTATCAGAAGCTTCTAAATCCATGACATCATTTTCTGGAATTTTCCAAGCTGTTTAAAGGCACAGTCAATTTAGTGTATGTAAACTTCTGACCCACTGGAATTGTGATATAGTGAATTATAAGTGAAATAATCTGTCTGTAAACAATTGTTGGAAGAATTACTTGTGTCATGCACAAAGTAGATGTCCTAACCGACTTGCCAAAACTATAGTTTGTGAAGTGTATATAAACTTCCGACTTCAACTGTATATATATATTACTGTATCTATATATATATTACTGTAAATATTGATCACATTCCTTGTGTATGATCATATATTTTGATATATTGTGAACCTATGTTATATATATTTTACCACCTGTTTCAGGAAGTGATGTCACTGAGTACTGCCCCTATATATAGGACCTTCCACCCCCACCTGGGATATGGATACCTGATGAAACGTTGTTATAAATAAATATCACCTGGGAGCATGAGTAGCAGTGTGCAGCGATTTCCTTTCTGTTTGCCTGCAGTAACAACCCATCAGCTCAGAGGGTGTGTGGGAAGCAGAGCAGGAAATGGACGGGGGGGTGAGTGAGAGACGTGGGACTACGTAAGGAGTGGGGAGTAGTGGGGAGGAGTAGGGAGGAGTGGGGTGGAGTGGGGAGGAGTGGGGAGGAGGACAAGGGCTGTTGAACTGTTGACTGTGGTGAGTGTGTGCTAGCTGGGAGGCGTTAGTAGTAGAGGGAAGCAGATGGACCCTCAGGGCCACAGCTATAGACCGCTAAGCTAACTAGGCCTGAGTAAGCCATCACAAATGTTTTGAGACTCTCTCTCTCTCTCTCTCTCTCAGAGCGTGTGTGGTTTACTACACTCAATTAGTATTTGGTAGCATTGCCTTTAAATTGTTGAGAGAGAGAGAGAGAGAGAGAGAGAGAGAGAGAGAGAGAGAGAGAGAGAGAGAGAGAGAGAGAGAGAGAGAGAGAGAGAGAGAGAGAATTCTGACGGCACAAACACGAGAAATAATGAGCAGCTCAACTCGGCTCTTCTCTGTCTAGAGACTGGGAACGCAGGTGTGTGTCTAGTGACTGGGAACGCAGATGAGTGGATTTCCTCCTCTATCTCCAGTCAACATGCCAAGATGGCTGACGTGGCTTTCTTTCTCGTTAGAACCCTCTCGCTGGCTCTCTCTTCATCTCTGTCCCCCTCTCTCCTCATCTCTCTCTCTCTAAGAGAGATGAGGAGAGAGGGGTTAAATAAAATAAAATAAATAAATCACAAGAGTTTCAAAATAATAGAGACATTTTAAATGTTATATTATTGGTTATGTACAGTGTTGTAAAAAAAATATATAGGTTGTATTCACAATGGTGTTTGTTCTTCACTGGTTGCCCTTTTCTTGTGGTAACAGGTCACAAATCTTGCTGCCATGATGGCACACTGGTATTTCACCTAATAGATATGGCAGTTTATCAAAATGTATTTGCTTTAGAATTATTTGTGGGTCTGTGTAATCTGAGGGAAATACAGTGCATTTGAAAGTATTCAGACAATTTGTTACGTTACAGCCTTATTCTAAAATTGATTAAAAAAAATTAAAAATCTCATCAATCTACATGTCACAGTGCGTAGGCAGGACACGAGGAGCAGAGCCGTAATATAAAGACATTCCTTTTATTTTAAAGACAAAATAACAAAGGAGAGAAGGCAACCACAAACTGGTGTGCTAACATGCAGGTGGGAAAATCAATTAACTTAAAATAGGATCCCTAATTAGAGACAACGTAATGCAGCTGCCTCTAATTGTGGACCAAACCAAAAACCAAACATAGAGTTCCCTAGAACTACTGACAAGCCCTGACCGTGACAACCATAGAGAAGCCCAAAGACCTCCCTACAGTCAGGTTTTAGCGTGGTTGGTTATGGCATGGATTTTGACAACGGAAGCACAGCCTACCCAATACAACCTTGACACCATGGGACCAGAGGGATGTTATTTTTTTGCCCTTATATTTAGAAACCATAAAAAACATATTTTTTTCCCATTTTGTTTCATTTGTTTAAAAACCAATCATAGCCTACCTTCCTCTCATTGAAGGCAGTTTTTTTGTCATGCCCAATGCATTCGCCAAATAGTCAAGACTATCGATAAAGGGTTTGGCTCTCGAGACCGCTTTGAAATAAATCTTAATCACCAAAGCTTTATTAAAAGATGACGTTTGGCAGCAGCAAAACAGTGAGCGGACATCCCATTTTTATCTATGTAGGCTATTGCATTATTTTAGCCAGTTCCTGTTATTATTTTGAATGTGCGTAAAACATTTTTTTTATGTAGGCTATGCCCATCATGGAACGAGAGATGAGATAATCTGGTCATGATGATCTGGTCACACTCATATTTAGAAACATTTCAGTTATTTTCCTGTAACAATTTCTTGTTTTACGTTTCGTTTGATTAAAAAAAAACCTTTTGAAATACAATTTATTAGTTGTTTAATGCTTCTTTGTGATGGTGTATAACACTTGAAGTGGTCTTGAGAGGTGTTTTGTGTTCATAAACACAACCAAAGGATTTTGTTTGCAATAGCATATGAAATGTATTTATAAGACTGTTAAAATGCATTGGCTCAGATTGGGATTCTAGTGTTAAGAGTCAGAGTAGAGAAACAACTTCGTATGACAATTTCGTATGCATTAAATGTCCATAAATGTTTCATGTGTGTTTCAACATGCACCCAAATTAACACAGTTGGTTCTCAGTTGGTTTTGATATTTTAACCGGCAGTGTCATGATCAGGTCTGGTGTGGATGGACAAAATCAACTCGCGCTTGGCCGGTGTAGTTAGCATGTCAGTCACACGCTCCACATACACTAGAACACTGTGTAGACATTTGAAGTAAACGTGGATGACATTTAAACTCCTGTGTTTTCCCTCCTTTGGTAGACTAGGTACACACACTGGGAAACAGGCCCAATGTCTGTGGCCACGAGGACTGTCTCTTTCAGGCCCGCCGGCCCAGCCACCTGTCTATTGGTAATTAATGATAATGCATTCACGTGGCCATATTTACAAATTGCCAAGACACTTGATTGTTTTGTTGTGAGTGGAGCTATCACAGGCTCTCATTTACTGTGTGTGTGGTATGAGTGTGTGCGTGTGAGTGTGTGCATGTGTGAGTGTGTGTGTGAATGTGTGTGTGTGTGCATGTGTGCGTGTGTGCGTGTGTGTGTGTGTGTGTGTGTGCATGTGTGTTTATAGCCCTAGCTATCCACTAATCACACTGAGCAGAGAAGGCAACAGCAAGACCATTCTCACCAAGTCCTGCTATCTCTTTGCTCTCTCTCTCACTCTCTCTCTCTCTCTCTCTGCTCTCTCCCTGCTCTCTCTCTTCTTTCGCTCATCCCTCTCGCTCTCGCTCTCGCTCTCGCTCTCTCTCTTTTCTCTCTCGCTCTCTCTCTCTCTGCTCTCTCTCTGCTCTCTCCCTGCTCTCTCTCTTCTTTCGCTCATCCCTCGCATTCATCACAAAGCACCATTAAGTAGGCACTCAATAGCCCACTTAGAGTTAACACACGCAAACGAGGGGAACGGAGAAAAAGAATGGAATCGGATGAGGCTCTGTTAAGTTTCCAGTCTGGCTGTAGTAGAATCTAGGTCTAATCTAATATGTCTGCATCAGTCTTTATGTTAGAAAGGTCCTCCCTCTTAAACACACTATCCGGGCAAGGAAATTACCCTCTTTCTTTCCTCCCCACCTCCTCACCTCCTACCCCCAGCCCTACCCCCACATCAAGGGTGTGTTCTACACCACCCACCGCTCCTCCTACTCCCAGCCCCACATCTGTATACTTAACATAACTGTATACTGTATACTTAACTGTACAGCTAATTTAACCATGCAAAATATTCACTTACCTGTTCATTTAACCAGTCTGTCTATTAAGTAAACTATTATTACCCTCGCTCATATCATACGCATTTTTAGCAACTGAAGTATTTCTCTGCCATCGACCTGTATAGTATAGTTAACCATCCAACATCCACCAATGTATAGTGTACATATTCAGCCAACCACCCATACTATGCTATGTCTTTTTTATAGCTTTTATTTTTTTGCACTCCAGATATCTTGTATTTCTATACTTTTTCATACTGCCGCTCTATGTATCATGTACCGTGTATCTGTCTTTTGTGTACTTTCGTTGTGGCATTTTGCACCTGCTCTGTGTTTTGTTGTAGCTGCTTGACAATGAAATTTCCCCCCCGGAGGATCAATAAAGTATCTATCTATCTATCTATCTATCTATCTATCTATCTATCTATCTATCTATCTATCTATCTATCTATCTATCTATCTATCTATCTATCTATCTATCTATCTATCTATCTATCTATCTATCTATCTATCTATTATCTATCTATTATCTATCTATTATCTATTTATCTATTATCTATCTATCTATCTATCTATCTATCTATCTATCTATCTATCTATCTATCTATCTATCTATCTATCTATCTATCTATCTATCTATCTATCTATCTATCTATCTATCTATCTATCTATCTATCTATCTATCTATCTATCAAGGGTGTGTTCTACACCACCCACCGCTCCTCCTACCCTAGAGTTCTTCCATAGACATGCTGGCTCAATCACCAGGAGAGAGAACAGAGACAGGATCCATCACAGGATCAATCCCACTGAGTAGCTCAACACAGGAGTTTAGGGCTGTCCACTCAGACAAACCCCTGGGGGCCTACACACACACACAAACACACGCACAGATGCACTAAAGACATAATGCATCTTTGACCTCATTGTTATCATCTCTGGCCCGGTGGGGTGTGGAAGGAGGGGAGAGGAGGAGGTGAGAGAAGACAGGAGGAGAGGAGGGGGGGTGGAGGGGAGAGGAGGAGAGGAGAGAAGAGAGAGGAAGGGAGAGGAGGGGTTGGGGAGATGTGGAGGGGAGGTTGGGGAGAGGTGGAGGGGAGAGAGGAGGGGAGGTGGAGAGGAGCGGTGGAGAGGAGAGAGGTGAAGTGTAGAGGAGGAGAGGGGAGGGGAGGGGAGGGGAGCCTACTTAGCCTACAGTCGAGAAGCGCAGGTTGGCGTTTATTGTAATGAATCTTGCCCTGGAGGCAGCACTGAGTGAGTTCCATTTAGATGGGCCAGCTTTAAAGTAAACATTGTCTATATTGTAAAAATTCATGAAAACAAACATGTGCTTTTTGGTCTCAATTTAAGGTTAGGGTTAGGCATTAGGGTTAGCAGTGTGGTTATGGTTAAGGTTAATGTTTGGGTTAGGTTTAAATTCAGATTGTATTACTTTGTGGTTGTGCCAGCTAGTGACCACTCTGCAGATTCGTGACAATAAATGCCAAGCTGCTCGAGAAGCCCAAAATTTGCGCAAAACACGGGCGGCAAATATGAAATAGCAGATTGTCGAGTTGCGGCTGACATTGAGAAGCATCTAAAATATCACAATATTTCAAAGCTCAATCGCAGGATAAACACAAGAGTCACATATATTATGACTGATCCTTTCAAATGATTTAAGTGTTAAGTATAGTGTAGTTTATTTTGCCTGTGAAGTGTAGTGTAGTTTATTTTTTCTATGCCACGTCCACGGATGTTAGTTTCTTCTCAGCAATGAGTCTGGATCTGAGTACCTACTTCACGAGTACCTAACCGTTCTGATTGGTCCCAGAAACCAATGAGTTATGACATTCGTCATAAAAAAAATATATTTATCCTTTATTTAACTAGGCAAGTCAGTTAAGAACA
Source organism: Thymallus thymallus (assembly GCA_023634145.1). Taxonomy (NCBI): domain Eukaryota; kingdom Metazoa; phylum Chordata; class Actinopteri; order Salmoniformes; family Salmonidae; genus Thymallus; species Thymallus thymallus. The sequence continues at coordinate 36,552,985 of CM042390.1, read as the reverse complement.
AATTCTTATTTACAATGACAGCCTACACCGGCCAAACTCGGACGACGCTGGGCCAATTGTGCTCCGCCCTATGGGACTCCCAATCACAGCCAGTTGTGATACAGTCTAGATTCGAACCAGGTTGTCTGTAGTGACGCCTCTAGCATTGCGATAACACTGTGGACCATACTGTCTTGATGTTTGACACTGTGGACCCTTGACACTGTGGACCACACTGTCTTGGCGTTTGACACTGTGGACCCTTGACACTGTGGACCACACTGTCTTGGCGTTTGACACTGTGGACCCTTGACACTGTGGACCACACTGTCTTGGCGTTTGACACTGTGGACCCTTGACACTGTGGACCATACTGTCTTGGTGCAGAGATTGAAGTGTATTGGGATTACTGGTCATGCTCTGGAGTGGTTTGTGAACTACCTGTCAAATAGAACCCAGTGTGTTAAGGCAGATGGTTGTAAGTCGGACAGCGTAGAGTTGTGCTTGGGTGTCCCTCAAGGATCCATATTAGGTCCCCTGTGGTTTATTATCTATATAAACAACATTGGGAGATGTATTGAGACAGCTGTACATGTTTATGTGGATGGCATTGTTCTCTCTTAAAGTATCAGCAGTTTGATTTTGGCTTTTGAAAAAACACAAACAACTTTTAACATCATTCAACAGAATCTGTACGATTTGAAGCTTGTTCTGAATTCCTCTAAAACAAAATGCATGGAATTTTCCGATACTAAACACTCTGAAAACCATGTAATTACTACCTTGGAAGCAAGTAGAGCAAGTCAAAATGTACAAATATCTGGGAGTTGACAAGTTGAACTTCACCGCCCATGTAGAGAACCTTGTCAGGAAACTCAAGCTGCTTATTGGGTTTTATTACCGGCACAAAGTTTTGTCACCAATCAGAGACATCTAACTCACCATTGTGATCTCTACAGTGTTGTCGGGTGGACATCACTAGCAAGACTCAGGCTCAAACACTGGTGCATTTTTATTTTTAAGGCCATCTTAGTAAAAACTGCAATTTGATAATATCCTCTATTCTAGCTCGAAATTAAAACACATACAAGCTCAGATCTTAATCTTGTTCTATGCTAAGAGTCATGAAAATTAGAACAAAAAAAATTAGCTCTTAGCGGTTCAACTCTACTGAAATCGTGATGCAGAGGCAAGTCATCTCAAGGGAGTGGTTCAGTATGTAATACACGCCCATTTAGATGTGGTGGGTGGTACCACCTCAAGGCCTACTATAAAATCAGGTGACAGCGCACCTTATTTGGCAATGGTGTTGTGTGCCAATATACAGTATTTTGCATGTTGCTTCATTGACTAGACTACTGACGCTACACATTCAATAGGCAGTAAGGCACATTTCCACATATGACCAAATTAAAAATGTTTGCTTACCATTTCATACACATGTATGTGCTTTTACGAGGAAAAAAATAACTTGTAGGCTATGAGGATTATAGCCTACACCCATCATAACAAGAAATCATGACAATAGTGGTCATGCCAACTCCTTTTTCCCAACTGCTATGACTGACTGGTGGCTCAAAGTTAAATGGTTGTGAGTTCTAATCCCACATGGGGCAGATATATTTTTTTTTCTCAAATCCTTTATTTACAATATTCATTCCACTTCTAATTCTGAAAAGTAAAAGCATACCTGTGAGAGGGGTCGCCCTAGTAGTAGTTGTAGGTTTTTATACAGTACCCAAGACCAATCTGTGCATTAATTTGACCATTGGAAAAAGAGCTACTGCGTAAATACTACAATGCAGGTTGTGTAGAATTGAGCCCTAATCTTAATTTTCATAGTGATGATTGACACCATAGTGCCCTCAACTCATCACTAAGCTAAGGACCCTGGGACTAAACATCTCCCTCTGCAACTGGATCCTGGACTTCCTGACGGGCCGCCCCCAGGTGGTAAGGGTAGGTAACAACACCTCTGCCACGCTGATCCTCAACACTATCATGGTCCAAACACACTAAGACAGTCGTGAAGCCTATTCCCTCTCAGGAGACTGAAAAGATTTGGCATGGGTCCTCAGATCCTCAAAAGGTTCTACAGCTGCACCATCGAGAGCATCCTGACTGGTTGCATCACTGCCTGGTACGGCAACTGCTTGGCCTAAGACCGCAAGGCCCTACAGAGGGTAGTGCGTACGACCCTAGTACATCACTGGGGTCAAGCTTCCTGCCATCCAAGACCTCTATACCAGGCGGTGTCAGAGGGAGGCCCTAAAAATTGTCAAAGACCAGTCACCCCAGTCATAGACTGTTCTCTCTGCTACCGCATGGCAAGCGGTACCGGAGCGCCAAGTCTAGGTCCAAAAGGCTTCTTAACAGCTTCTACCCTCAAGCCATAAGACTCCTGAACAGGTAATCAAAGGGCCACCAGGCCCCTCTTTTACGCTGCTGCTACTCTCTGTTTAATATCTATACATAGTCACTTTAACCTGCATGTACATATTACCTCAATTACCTCGACTAACCGGTGTCCCCGCACACTGACTCTGTACCGATACCCTTGTATATAGCCTCGCTATTGTTATTTTACTGCTGCTGTTGTATTTGAGAAGAATTTGTTCTTAACTGACTTGCCTAGTTAAATAAAGGTTACATTTTTTTCATAACTTCTTAAAGCAGGTAAGCATTTCACTGTAAGGTCTACACCTGCTGTATTCGGTGCATGTGACAAATACAATTTGATTTGATTTGACCATGGAGCTTGTAGTGCAGGGGTGTCAAACATACTGACCACGATGGGGTCCAATCTGGCCTGTGGGTGGTTTGGTTAAAAAATATATAATAGCAACCCCCCCACCTCCAAAAATAAATATTTTTGGGGGTGGGGGGAACAAACTCAATATAATTGAAAATGACTAAAACCAAATCAAAACGTTGAAGAAATAATAATGTACCTACATTCATACGGTTTCTTGACTATGTCCAGCTCGCAAATAATCACCGAAATGAAAGCTAGACAAAATGTGTATGGCCCCCTTAATGTGGTGCGTCAGAGTGAGCTGAGACCTGAATTCAAATAGTTTTTGTAATCTTTCAAATACTTAAACTCTGCTTGGTTAAGCTTGTCTGTCGTAATGCAAACACTGGAGTAGTGTTATAAAGGCAAAACCCGCCTACCTAGAAATCCAGGCAAGTTCAATCAAACGCTCAAAGTAATTAAAAGAAAACAGATACTATTTGAACCCAGGTCTGAGGTGAACCTTAACGCTGATGTTCCGATGGCTCTTTCTCAGTCTGGCAGGGTTCTGTATTATTGATCAGCAGGAAATGTGAGAGTCTCTCCTCCATTCTGTCGGTAAAGTGCACAGCAGACACACACGCACACACGCACACACACATGCACGCATGCACCAGCCTCATATTCACCAGCCTCACAGAGTCAAGGGATATCAGCCACTTCAAATACCTTGATATGCAGTGCTTGGTAACTCAGCTCCGGTGAGCTCCTGCCCAAGTCAAGAACTGTTGATGTGGTTTGTTTGAGAAATCTCAAATTTAGTTTGATACTCATGAAACGGATCTCCAGATTGATCTATAAGAGCTATATGCGTATCTTCTTCTCCTCTCCCTTCTTTTTTTTTTTTTTACTAAGCCTCAGAGGGTTTCTCATAACTCTGAGGAAAGAGAGAGAGGGATGAAGAGAGAGGGAGAGAGGGAGGGGAGGGGTATGGCAGAGAGACCTTGGGAGGGACCCCAAAGTTTAGTTCTGACATAAATAGAATGTTATATATAGATTTAAAAAACAACCTGATTTAAAGGCTGTATTCCTGTGGTCATAGAGATACTGAACGCAATGGTAAAGAAAATATACATTATCCCTCTCTCTCCCCCAGTGTTTAACATGTAATACTCTCTTATAACAATGACAAAATCTGACATGATTCAGAAAAAGTAGGCCTATTTCTGATAGAGAGAGAAATAGTAGGAGAGAAGGCAATGTGGAGGAGAAGATGTGAGCCTGTAAAGCAACAAAGCATTGCTGCTCTTCATCATCCTGCCCTGTTCTGTTCTGGTGCCTCCATCTCCCTGTGACTTGTGAGGAGCGTGACATGTTGTGTGATGCTATAATTAGAGAGAGAGAGAGACCAACCTCCTGGACACACTGCCTTTGCCTCTCTCCTCTCTCTCTCCTCTCGCCTCTCTCTCTCCTCTCTCTCTCCTCTCGCCTCTCTCTCTCTCGATTCTCTCTCTCTCTCTCCTCTCGCCTCTCTCTCTATTCTCTCTCCTCTCTCTCCTCTCTCTCTCCTCTCGCCTCTCTCTCTATATTCTCTCTCCTCTCTCTCTCCTCTCCCTCTCCTCTCTCTCCTCCTCCCCCTACTCTCTCCTCTCCGTCCTCCTTTTCACATTGCTACTTGTTCTTGTCATGTCTTGCCCTCTCTCCTCTATCTCCTCTCTTTCTCTCCTATCTCCTCTCTATCTCCTCTCCTCTCTCTCCTCTCTCTCCTCTCTTTCTCTCCTATCTCCTCTCTCTCTCCTCTCCTCTCTCTCTCCTCTCTCTCTCTCCTCTCTCCCCTCTCTCCTCTCTCTCTTCTCTGTCCTCTTTTTCACATTGCTACTTGTTCTTGTCATGTCTTGCCCTCTCTCTCTTCACCTCGCCTGTTCTATTTCTCTCTCTTCTCTTCTCTCCTTTATTTTTATCTCTCACAGAGTCAAATGTAAACGTTTGATCATGTGTGGTAAAATGGTGGCAAAGTAGTTAGCTAAAAAGTCATTAAATCTAAGAAGGAGACACGCACACATACACACACACATACACACACACACACACGCACAATGCTTCCACTTCCTTATGCTTTGCTCTGTCTGTTTCTTTCATCATTCCTAGCATCACTCTGCTGACTACATCCCAGGCAATGGTGTTCAGATTCTACTGCTGTTTTCTATATTTTATTGTTTGGCTGTTCATCCCTCTGTTCTAGTTGATTGGCCACTGGTATCATGGTTGCTTGGAAGACAGACACACCGCTTGTTGACTTTGTCTGGTATATGGCGTGTCCACCTGTCAAACAGACCTACACTAGCTTGCTCCCAGATCAATTTGTGCTATTGTTCTTGTATGGCATGACACTGAATGACAAGGGGTAGGTACGATGGTACAAACAGACTGGCACTCAGGCTAGACCCATGCTAGTCATTAATATGTGGAGTCCACTGTCTGCTCCCTCCCTCCCAGACAATAAAGGTATTAGTGTGTGTGTGTGTGTGTGTGTGTGTGTGTGTGTGTGTGTGTGTGTGTGTGTGTGTGTGTGTGTGTGTGTGTGTGTGTGTGTGTGTGTGTGTGTGTGTGCAGCTAGAGGATGCTACACCTCATATCTCTGAATGATTCAAAGCCTTCTGCTTTTAATTTGCTCATTTATTTCAGTTAGTGTTTATCAAAAAGCACTCCGGCACAAACAAAGCTGTCAGGCAGATAGGTCAATAATACAACAATGCCCTGAAATGCTCATTGTTGAATAATGTGTCACAGAATTTGTCAAAGCTACCTCGCTCGCCAACCCAGTTACAGTAGAGGAGCGAACTGAAGAGGACAATAATAAGTCATCTTGAGATGTACTGCCATTGTACTGTCATTGTACTGCCATTGTACTGCCGCCTAGACTGGCTGGATATTCTTACTCTCACAGCTGGGTTTTCTCCTTTTTCAGATGACTCATGCAGGATATTCATCTAGCCAATTATAAGAGTGCACCTAATGTCAGGACCTCATCTCAACAGACCTCATCTCAACAGACCTCATCTCAACAGACCTCATCTCAACAGACCTCATCTCAACGGACCTCATCTCAACGGACCTCATCTCAACGGACCTCATCTCAACGGACCTCATCTCAACGGACCTCATCTCAACGGACCTCATCTCAACGGACCTCATCTCAACGGACCTCATCTCAACGGACCTCATCTCAACGGACCTCATCTCAACAGACCTCATCTCAACAGACCTCATCTCAAAGTACCTCATCTCAAAGTACCTCATCTCAAAGTACCTCATCTCAACAGACCTCATCTCAACAGACCTCATCTCAACAGACCTCATCTCAACCGACCTAATCTCAACGGACCTCATCTCAACCGACCTCATCTCAACGGACCTCATCTCAACGGACCTCATCTCAACGGACCTCATCTCAACGGACCTCATCTCAACGGACCTCATCTCAACGGACCTCATCTCAACGGACCTCATCTCAACAGACCTCATCTCAACAGACCTCATCTCAACGGACCTCATCTCAACCTGTGCATTTAGATTTAATGTAAGCAGTAGCCTACTGCTGAAACAAACTTATAACACAGAAAGATGTGTGTGTGTGTGTGTGACGTGTGTGTGTGTGTGCGTCACCACATCAGTTCACTATATTCTCCTATGTCTCTCTCTCTCTCCGTCATGATCCTTTTTCTGTCTATGTACCAGACAGTGTGATAGATCTCAAAGTGTCCACAGTACACAGAACAGTATCGCTTCTCAAAGATTTTCCGTTCATGTCAGACTCCCTACTAAACCCTATGGGGGATTGTTATCCTCAGTGGACTGGCCGGTGTATCGCCGACTATTTCTCAATTTGTCTTTCCTCAACAAAAAAGCAAGCAAAAAGCATTGGGGAGAAGATCCAATGTTCGTCCCCTCCGACCACTAATGCGTTTTAAAGTGATTGCACAGTCCGCTCACTGGTCATATTTCTCTGACTGGTCCATCACACGGTGCCTGTTCACATGACTGTCACTCATGTTGGAGCAGAGTTCAGGCCACATCTCAATAAAAACGGAGTGTCAAGAAGAATGCTATATTCTGTATATACTGTACTCTCACCACATTCCTCATAGAGCATACCTGTCTTTTGTCTGAAGAAAGACACACATATGTTTCTCCTTCCTCCACAACATCTTTACCACCCATGGACCATTGATCAATAGCGCCGCTAGCCTACATACGAGGCAGCTAGCCCAACATAACACTACGGCCATAATATAATACCCAGAATAGTTTAGTGGCAGCTGAGCAATAAAACTGTCAACACCAAGGCAACGGTAGTGGGGAATAATGGAACACGGCTGGTCGCCGAGGGAGATGAATTACAGTTGGAGAAATACACTGAGTGCTCAAAACATTAGCTCTTTCCATTACATAAGGTGAATCCAGGTGAAAGCAATTATCCCTTATTGATGTCATCAGTGTAGATGAAGGGGAGGAGACAGGTTAAAGAAGGATTTTTAAGCCTTGAGACAATTAAGACATGGATTGTGTATGTGTGCCATTCAGAGGGTGAATGGGCAAGACAAAAGATTGAAGTGCCTTTGAACAGGGTATGGTAGTAGGTGCCAGGCACACCGGTTTGAATGTGTCAAGAATTGCAACGCTGCTGGGTTTTCACTCTCCACAATTTTCCATGTGTATCATGAATGGTCCACCACCCAAAGGACATCCAATCATCATACCACAACTGTGGGAAGCATTAGAGTCAACATGGGCCAGCATCCCTTTGGAGTGCTTTCAATGAATTAAAGCTGTTCTGAGGGCAAAAGAAGGTGCAACTCAATATTAGGAAGGTGTTCCTACTGTTTTGTGCACTCAGTTTAGAATCCTACATGTAATTCTAAAGTCGTGTTGGGGTGTTAATGAATGTGACATTGGCTGTGTCCCAAACAATGATGTATATTAATACCAACACTGTTTTAAGTTAAATATTTACTTTTGTGTTCACAAAATAAACGACTAATTTGACCTATGCACTAACAATGCTTTTCAGCATAAGCAGCTTGACTACTGCTAGAGTACTGCTGCTATATTGATCTAATGCACTCTTGGAGGGATTAGCCAAGCAAGGGAAGTTTGCAACGTAAGACCCTCAGCCCTCGTTTTTTGTCGAGTTTGCGAGTGTACAATTATGTTCACTTCGGGGCCTGAAACGCCCCATAAGTAAATTTGCGATGCTTGTACATCCGCTAAGAAAAGTCTGCCTCAACATCAATATGGAGAAGTCAACATACAAGTGTATGTAAAAACAAATGTAAATAAGTTATAAATTGTGCTACTAATGCACATGGCGGCACAAACACGTCTCGTAAAAGTAATTATGTTTTTGTTTGGTTAACTTTTGGAAAATGTAGAAATAAAACATTTTCCTTCTTCAGAAGTTCCAGCTAGGCAGGCTAACGTTAGTTAGCTAATTAATTTGCTAGCTATCGTACAGTAGGCGTATATTAATAATTATATAGTTAGTGTAAATAAATATGCAATCATAATTGAATGTAGTGCAGATAAAGCACACACAGCTACCGTTGGCTGAAAACACAATCATCGTGGGATGAACTAGTGACGAATTTCCAGGCAAGGGTGGTCCATTTAAAAACCATTCCTTCCTCCCTTGCCCTGCAAGTGTATACTCGTCAGGCATCATGAAACCTAATCAAAGGTGTCCACTTAATTTGATGGTTAAGGGGATAGGGTGTGTCTTTTAAGAGTTTGGACCGCAACCTCTCTCTCTCTCCAGAGCTTAATGTAGCCGGTCTACTAACCAACGGCCCTGGCAACAATCAATACGCACACCTGTTACCCATCAATATCCACACCTGCTCCCCATCAATATGCACACCTGCTCCCCATCAATACGCACACCTGTTACCCATAATTACGCACACCTACTCCCCATCAATACGCACACCTGCTCCCCATCAATATGCACACCTGTTACCCATAATTACGCACACCTACTCCCCATCAATATGCACACCTGTTACCCATAATTACGCACACCTGCTCCCCATCAATATGCACACCTGTTACCCATAATTACGCACACCTGCCCCCCATCATTACGCACACCTGCTCCCCATCAATATGCACACCTGTTACCCATAATTACGCACACCTACTCCCCATCAATACGCACACCTGCTCCCCATCAATATGCACACCTGTTACCCATAATTACGCACACCTGCTCCCCATCAATATGCACACCTGCTCCCCATCAATACGCACACCTACTCCCCATCAATATGCACACCTGCTCCCCATCAATACACACACCTGTTACCCATCATTACGCACACCTGCTCCCCATCAATATGCACACCTGCTCCCCATCAATACGCACACCTGCTCCCCATCTTTACGCACACCTGCTCCCCATCAATACGCACACCTGCACCCCATCAATATGCACACCTGTTACCCATCAATATGCACACCTGCTCCCCATCATTACGCATACATGGTCATCCTTATCTCCTTGATTACTCCTTTTATTTAGCCTTCAGTAGACAGCAGTCAGTAGATAGTATTGTTTTCTGTCACGTTATGTACGCGTCTCATGTTCTGCTCGTCTGCATTGATACTTTATTAAACTCATCTTCTACACCTGCTTCCCGACTCAAAAGATGTACTCACCCTGGATGGATTGATTTGGATTCAAACCTTCTCTCAAACCGCCTAATACATACTCTTAGTGTAGGTTTACCCCATTAATGTACTTGGCAATGTAAACATGTTTTTTTTTCATGTTTGTTGTTGAAGTGCAGTAGATCAATAAAGCTAATGGAGTCTACTGCAATATGGGATGATGTAGACTTCAGCCCGTGTGTTATTGTCTAATGTAGTGAACTGTGTTACAAGCTAATGTAGCAGACTGTATAACAGTAGTTTCAAGTTTTATTAGTCATATGTATGGGATACTGTCCAACAAAATGCTGACTTACAACAATAAGAAATAATAAAATATAACTTTGTTTGTATATAATACAAACAGAGTAAATGACTCAGTAGAATAGAATAAACTATTTAGCATAAGTATACTACAGGAAGGCACAATTTATAGTACAATATTTACACATGTTTTGACAAAGGGGGGATTAGAGGGGCAAGTGTTTAAATTGTTCAGTATTTAGCAATAATAATAAGAGTCTGGTAGCAGCTGTTGTGATGTGTGTGTAGCATGAATGTGTGTGTGTGGGGGTGTGTGGGGGTGTGTGTGGATGTCTGTGTGGTGTGTGAGGGAATGAGTGAGTGCATGTCTGATAAGGTGCGTTAAATCCGAGCAGGTGGTCCGAGCAGGTGGCCATGATGGCTTGTAGGTAGTAGGGTATGGTCTAACAATGTGACCATTATTAGAGACTGCAGGAGGATAATATACTGGACCGGCTTGTCTTGTTGTTCAGTGGAGTCTAATGAAACTTGTCTTTCAGGAGAGGGCACCAGTGAAGGAAGTAGAGGTAGAGGTGAGCACGTCTCCATCTGTCTTTATGACCTCATGCTACAGCACAGTAGAGGTGAGCACGTCTCCATCTGTCTTTATGACCTCATGCTACAGTACAACTCTATCTCAGTGATGCTAAGTAGTTGGAGTAATTCAGTCCTCATTTTCATTATGATTGTTACGTCCCCAGAATTCTGGGTTCGTTTTAGGGTCATTTTTGGTCTGGTATTGTTTGTTTTTTCCCTATCAGGCAAGATGGCTGTTTGTGACTGTCCCGGCAGCTGATTGGTGGTTCAACGGCTGATTGGGAATTGGAACTCCGCCCACTCGTCAGTGGCTACAGCTGGCTGCTCTCTTTTAAAAGCCCAGTTTTTGGACTAGCTGGGAAGTTTTTGTTTTTTGCTGCTGCTGGTTGGTTTGTACCCTGTGTGGGGATTATGAATAACAGTTACATTCAAATGCTTTGTTAGTCGTTAACTGTTTTTTGTGTGTGTTAACACTAAGTTGTGTTCCATGGTTTTAACTGGTAGCAACTTATGTAACAAAATGTTTGTTTGTGGATCCTTGGGATCTTAATAATGTTGGGTTAATTATTATTTGTTATTATTATTACCGTGACTAAATAAACCCTGTTTTGTACGGTATTTGGTGTTTGTGTCCTTTTATCGCACCACGACTCCGTACCTCCCTTGTTGGCATCGGTGGGCCCGAGCAGTGGGTTGTCAGGCTCCCCTCCCTTTGGGAGCTAGAACGTAACAATGATTAATCATAAATTCTTAATTAATTGGTTTGTTAATTGTTTGTAGTTAGTGTTAAGTGTATGGTTGATTTACAGTTATGTATCCTCTGCCTCTGTGTGTGTGTGTGTGTGTGTGTGTGTGTCTTCCTGGGTTTGACTGTACAGTCTAGCCAGGCTGTCAGCAAAGCTAGGTGGCTTGGTTGGCCACTCACTGAGGTTGGAAAGGCCCTCTATCTGGCTGAGGCCCCAGGAGGTCATCGCTTCTACCTCCTGGACAAAGAACAGCCTCCCAATGATCCTGTACAGAAGGTGTGTCTGGCAGGAACTGACCTGCAGGAATCAATACACTACTGGTCCTCCCCTCTGGGGATGAAGGTGAAAGAGAGAAAAGAAGAGAAGACGACTGTGCTGATGGGATTCACAGACACTCAGTGTAAACTAGAGCTTCAGAACATTGTTGGGACTGTAGATCATGGGACAGCCTTTGGACGTATAGCATTCTCCTGTCCACGTGAACAATTGGCAGATGTTGAAGCAGTGATGACAAAAGGAAACCAACAAATCCTTAATTTCATTAGCCTGGACACTCCTGGGAAGGCTACAGTAGAAGGGGTCATTTGGGCTGATCCAGATGCCCATGATATCTGTTTTGTTGTTTGAGTGTTTATTGTTATAAACTAGAGCTTCACAACATTGTTGGGACAGTAGATCATGGGACAGCCTTTGGGCGTGTAGTATTCTGCTTTCCAGGTGAGCAGTTTGTGGATCTTGAAGCCCTGATGACAAAAGGAAACCATCAAATCCTTACTCTCTTGGTTAGCCTGGACACCCCTGGGAAGGCTACAGTAGAAGTGGTAATTTGGGCTATCTCTCTGTCTCTCTTTTCCCCCTCTCTTATTCTCTCTCTATCTCTTTCTCTTCAGCAGTAATGGAGCTGTGTTTCCTTCATACACAATATTAGAGTTGATTTCCTGAGATGTGTCGGTCTTCGCAGGTCTTTCTGACAGTCTCACAGACGAGCTGACAGCTTGTGAGAGACGAGAGAGGGGGTGAGAGAGAGGGGGTGAGAGAGAGGGGGTGAGAGAGAGAGAGGGTGAGAGAGAGAGAGGGTGAGAGAGAGAGAGAGAGAGAGAGACGATGGTTGAATCAGCGTTATTTCCACGTCATTTTAATGAAATTAAGGTTAACCAACGTGTAATAGAAGTAGAATTGATGTCTGTGCCCAGTGGGAGTGTTCGGAGGATCGAAAAAGTGTGAGAGTAGGAAATAAGGAGAGAGGTATAGGGAAGATCTGATGAGGTGCCATATCTGGGTGTGTGACTCGATAAAACCATCAGCAGGTGTGAACGCAAGGCACCGGGACTCTGTCAATCAGAGTCGTTGGCGCTCAGCCCCAAAATATGGCGTGTTGATCTGTCAAACTCTCTCTCTCTCCTATCTGTCTGTCAAACTCTCTCTCTCTCTCTCAATTTCATTAAAATTATTTGAAAATTACGTTGATTCAACCATCGTCTCTGTCTCTCTCTCTCTCTCTCTCTCTCCTATCTGTCTGTCATTCTCTCTCTCTCTCTATCCTCCACTGTCTCTTTCTTCATCCTCCCCCCTATAAATAAATAAACAGATAAATATAGGTTTCATTTACAATGTTGTTAGTGTTCCACTGGTTGTCCTTTTCTCATGGCAACGGGCCACTAATCTTGCTGTTGTTCTTGCAGACTGTGGTATTTCTCCTAACAAATACGGGAGTTTATCAATGTTTGATTTGTTTTCAAATTCTCTGTGGGTCTGTGTGATCTGAGAGACAGTCCCTCTCTCCCTTCTCTCGCTCTCCCTTCTCTCTCTGCATTTATTTCTCTCTCTCTTCTCTCTCTCTCTCTCTCTCTCTCTCGCTCTGTCTAAATGTAAATTGTAATTGTTTGTAATGTCTTTTTAGTTGTGTGTGTTGGACCCCAGGAAGATTAGCTGACATTACAAATACAAATTCAAATTACATTTTTTAACTGTTCCTCCTATCTGTCCATCATTTTCTGTAGCTACCATCCTTAACACTCCAAACCTGGTCAATCTCATGTCTGTAACTCCCAAGACCCTGAGATGGTTATCAGCCACGCAGCTAAAGTGGTTGTGGTGGGTGGTGCGGTAATTGGGTGGTGCAGTAACTACGGTAACTGCGCACTTACACACTACAAGATGAGTGGCAGCAAGTGGAGTCCGTAGACGTAAGAAATAACCTCACTTGACCCTGGAGATCATGTGGCTGTCTGTCACTCTGTGGACAGACAGGCTGGTAGCCAGACTGTGGTTCTGGGCAGGGACTAAGTTTAGACCTCAGCCTGCCTCTTCTCTCCAGGGCACCAGGTTTAGTGTAATTAATGGGGCTTGGTGGAGAGAAGGTGAAGCTGTTCTCCATCTATCCCAAGGGGAGAAAGCATTTGGGGAATGTGCTCCGTGGATTTTCTCCTGAATCATGATAAAACTGTCTCTATTTAACCCTAAATTAGAGCTGAAGTAATATATACTCTCCTCTCCTCTCCTTTCCTTTCCTCTCCTCTCCTCTCCTCTCCTCTCCTCTCCTCTCCTCTCCTCTCCTCTCCTCTCCTCTCCTCTCCTCTCCTCTCCTCTCCTCTCCTCTCCTTTCCTCTCCTCTCCTCTCCTCTCCTCTCCTCTCCATCTCTCTTTTGGAGATGGCGTGATGTGGCGAGGAAGGCTCTATGTATTAACCCCTCCTCAACCTTGGTTCAAGGATGGATGACCATTAATTGGTTCTCCTCTCATCTCCTCCACTCTACTCAGTGACACAGGCCTCTTAATGGGAGAAGAGGAATGGAGAGATGGGGGACATAGAGAGAGTGAGAGTGAGCTGTAAAGACCAGCTCTGTGATGAGCAATGAGCTGTAAAGACTGGCTCTCTGATGAGGGATGAGCTGTAAAGACTAGCTCTGTGATGAGGAATGAGCTGTAAAGACTAGCTCTGTGATGAGGAATGAGCTGTAAAGACTAGCTCTGTGATGAGGAATGAGCTGTAAAGACTAGCTCTGTGATGAGGAATGAGCTGTAAAGACTGTCTCTGTGATGAGGAATGAGCTGTAAAGACTAGCTCTGTGATGAGGAATGAGCTGTAAAGACTAGCTCTGTGATGAGGAATGAGCTGTAAAGACTAGCTCTGTGATGAGGAATGAGCTGTAAAGACTAGCTCTGTGATGAGGAATGAGCTGTAAAGACTAGCTCTGTGATGAGGAGGGATGTGGGTGAGGTGGAGGGAGATGCAGGGAGGAGGTAGGTGCAGGGAGGAGGGAGGTGCAGGTAGGTGGAGGGAGTGGGGTAGGTGGAGGGAGGTGCAGGGAGGAGGGTAGGGGAGGTGGAGGGAGGGGGGAGGTGGAGGGAAGTGCAGGGAGGAGGGGAGGGGAGGTGTAGGGAGGGGGGAGGTGGAGGGAGGTGCAGGGAGGAGGGATGTGGGTGAGTTGGAGGGAGGTGCAGGGAGGAGGGAGGTGCAGGTGGGTGGAGGAAGGGGGGTAGGTGGAGGGAGGTGCAGGGAGGAGGGATGTGGGTGAGGTGGAGGGAGGTGCAGGGAGGAGGGGAGGGGAGACAGGATTAGGGGCCAAGGAGGGGGGAGAGGAGGAGGTTTGAGGGGAATGTTGTAGGTAACATGCATAGAGTAATGGATGAAAGCACACATACACACACAACAACAACGTTGTTCCCACTTAGTATACATCCCTATGTTTCTACATATACACACACTGTTGAATTCCTCTGTAGAGGTACAGTACAGTGCTCCTCACTCACCCCTCTGTCACCTCCTACCGCACACACTTTCTCAAAATTAGGGGCGTGTCCTCCTACATGGAATTCCCCAATCAAACCTGTAACTTGAGAGCAACACTCCAACTGTTGTATTTTAAATAATTCCCCATCTTGAAACCCCACTTTCAAGATACTTTGGGTTGTTAGGTTGTTGGTACAACATAAATAACAAACACAGTTCAATAATACAGTCGCTTTTAGAGGCTTTTATGCAAGGACAGGCAAAACTAACTGCTCTGGTGCTTGGTGCCAACTGGCTCAGCATTTGCTATAGTCAATCCATCAGCCAGTAAATGGGATCTAAAATACACTGAGCCCCCCGATGAAGAAAATCATATCTTAATTGCTGTACACTATAAATCATTGCAGTTCTTCCTGCTTCATTTTATATCTCAGCCTTGTACACTGTGTTTTGTATTATTCATTGTCTTTCATAATGATGTGGGTCTTGAGCATTATGTTGTTCGATAAAGCTTTTACTAGTGCCCCAGGGAACCATGACCACTTTATTCTGGATATATGGAATCTATATCAAATACGTGTTTGTTTGACTATGATACAAATGTAAACTCATCTAAATGCACTAACTTCTGCCCCACAATAGTCACTATTGTTTTCATAGTGTACAGCCAGAATAATGTGTAGAATGTCTCTCACCATGAAAACTCTGTGTAACATCTTTGTGGTCAAATACAATTTATATTCTGTGTTTGGTGGTAATATCATGGTTTTCACTGGGGAAAGACTGTATTCTGGGTAGAATAGCACAACTCTATGCCCTGAGAGATGGAGGACAGATCAGATATGATAGTGTTTATTGTTCACACTGCACACCTGTAACCTTCAAGGCTAGATGGAGTGATTCAGAGCGAAGATGGATTCGGACACGGATAATAAGACTGCTTTCACCTTGGTAACGTGAGAGCATTATTTGATACTCTGCCCTTCGTTCTGAATGTGTGCCTTTTTTCAATCAATTTGCCATCTGCACAACTTGTGCTCAGGTGGACTGGTGCAAGGATACTGTTTAGGCCTACACATTCTCTTTTTGATATATTGTGGACACTCTATAGGCACTGTATGTCAATCATATAGCATATCTGTCTTTATCAAAAGACAAACACAATTCAACACTCTTACAATACAACACATATTTGTATTTTACATAGGCTACAGTATTACATTACAACGTTTATCATCATCATCATCCTCATCATCACCTCCATTATCATCACCACCTTCTCCTGTGTTAATACGGAGGAGGGGGTTATAATCAGGAGATGGTGGATCACAGATGGAATGCTTTACTGTCTCTGAGATAATACAGGGGCACGGCTCCTAAACGTACCACGGTGCTTCATCACACACCTCTACAGTACAGCGTAACACACTGTTATCTACAGCAGGGTTCAATTCCAGTTGAAGTCACTCAATTCAGGAAGTTCAAAAAAGGAAATATCTTCTCCTTTTTAATTTATTGAGAAATCTTTCGAAATGGATGCCATTTTTAAATTTTCTGTTTATTTCATGAATTGACTGACTTAAATTCTAATTGACCCCAACCCTGATCTGCAGGCGTTTCATCTAAAGACAAATACCACAGTCTAGCCAGGCTGTGTCTGAAATGGCACCCTATTCCCTATAGCGTAGGACTTTTGACCAGAGCCGCCCATAGGCTAGTAGTAAACTAGTGCACTATATAGGAAATAGGGTGCCATTTCGGACGCACTCTAGCTAACCTCTTACTTACTTATCAACCTGTGACGCAGACCTGTTGGGTCGAATACGTATTAAAAATATTTGAAATATGAAATACTTTGAGGTGCACTTGTTTTAGCTTGCCTGGTATAAGGAGGTTGCACTTTTGGGAATATTTTATTGGTTCCATTGTGCCTGACAAGCTACAGTATATGAAGTACACGTCAGGTTTTTCCAATGGGGTTCAAGGTCATATCAACGCTCCAATTGAACGTCTCCAATTCATGCCACTCTGGTTTAACCAGTCTGTCCTGAACTAGCAGACTGAGATCAAAAGATAACACACAGACTCTCTCTCTCTCTCTCTCTCTCTCTCAATCTTTCTCTCTGTCTGTCTCTCTCTCTCTCTGTCGCTCCCCATCTCTACCTCCCTCGCCTCTCTCACTCTCTCTCTATCTCTCTCTCTCTCTCAATCTTTCTCTCTGGCTGGACTTTCAAAGAGTCTGTCAGACCAGTAGTGAAAACAGCACAGCTTACAGTCTGTCTATTAGAACACATTGGGGGGGAACCATTTAATCACAAGCGATTCTAGGATTGTACTAACACACACCACCCTCAACGGGGGTGGTCACAACCAGATGCATCTTGTTTTTAGGTTACACACACACACACACACACACACACACACACACACACACACACACACACACACACACACACACACACACACACACATAAACACACACACAGCTATGTCTTACCACACTTGTAAGGACTTTTTGGGAACTAACAAATGATTCCCATTCAAAATCCTATTTATCCTAAACCAAACCTTAACCCTAACCCCTAACTTTAACCCTAAACCTAACCCCTAACCCTAAAATAGCCTTTTCACAAGTGAAGTCCTCACTTATCTGACTTTTAGTTGATTTGCTATTCTTTTGCACTATTGGTGTGTGTGTGTGTGTGTGTGTGTGTGTGTGTGTGTGTGTCCTCCAGCTGCTGTTTTACTCGGTGGTGAAGACTCAGTGTCCACACACTCACACTCCTTGAGGCTCGTACTAACTCCAATAAAAACATAAAAACATGAGGTACTGATTTCACTGTTTTACGTCATCATGTTCTTCACTCTGTTTCCTTTTACTGTAGGTGATCTGGAGATGGTGGTAGACTGTGGAGGCGGATTGACTGACTGCCCAATGCCAAGTCTTAGCGTTAGATGCTACTGTACTGTGGTGGTGATGGACATGTCTGTGTGGAGTCATAATGGGATAGATGTCAAGACCAATGACATATCTGTGTGTGACATGCTGTTGAAAAGACTAGGGTGACGTGTGTATGTGTGTTTGATGCTGTCAGTGGACAGAGACATCATAGCGTCAGGAGAAAGTGAGCTACACACACATAATTATCAACTCTGAGTGTGTGTGTGTGTGTGTGTGTGTGTGTGTGTGTGTGTGTGTGTGTGTGTGTGTGTGTGTGTGTGTGTGTGTGTGTGTGTGTGTGTGTGTGTGTGTGTGTGTGTGTGTGTGCGTGTGTGTGTGTGTGTGAGAGACTGAGTGTGAGGATTTTACAGAGTGCTCTCACCTTACTGTCACTCATTACTGGTGACAGATGTTCACTAGTCAGGTTTACTCAGCAGACAAGACCACACTGTAGGAGAGGGACAGGTGTGACTCTGGGTGGTGATGGCAACCTGGACCATTGAACACACTACAACCTGAGAGGAGGACAGGATTGGACAGGACAAGAGAGGACAGGAATGGAGAGGACAAGAGAGGACAGGAATTGAGAGGACAGGAAAGGAGAGGAGAGGAGAGGAGAGGAGAGGAGAGGAGAGGAGAGGAGAGGAGGAGAGGAGAGGACAGGACAGGACAGGACAGGACAGGACAGGACAGGAGAGTAAAGGACAGGACAGGACAGGAGAGGACATGAAAGGACAGGAGAGGAGAGCTCAGGAGAGGACAGAAGAGGACAGGACAGGACAGGTCAAAGTTTTTTGTCTGAATAATCTTTATTCTGTCTGCAGACTCCAGTTCCTCTCTTTTATCCTCTCAGAGCACAAGTATTGTGCCTCTAAAGACATTTCTAAAAACAACTCCTTTGAGAGGTGTCAGATAGCAGGCTTTTGTTGTGCCACTGTGTGGAGAGAGAGAGAGAGAGAGAGAGAGAGAGAGAGAGAGAGAGAGAGAGAGAGAGAGAGAGAGAGAGAGAGAGAGAGAGAGAGAGAGAGAGAGAGAGAGAGAGAGAGAGAGAGAGAGAGAGAGAGAGAGAGAGAGAGAGAGAGAGAGAGAGAGAGAGAGAGAGAGAGAGAGAGAGAGAGAGAGAGAGAGAGAGAGAGAGAGAGAGAGAGAGAGAGAGAGAGAGAGAGAGAGAGAATCATGGAGCTGTATAGAACACATCCTATCACATGCATGTTATAAACACTGGACAAAAAATACTTAAATTAACATAAGCTGACTGACAAACATGCTTAGGCATACAACGAAATGTACATACATGTTAATACTGTATGGGTCATATAAATATACAGAAATGGGGAGCAGAAAAAGCCATGGTTTAAGGCTAACTGTTATATCTGTCTCAGTAAGAACACATGTCATGTTCATTCACAGCTGTTGCCTCTTTATGCAACATTATTTCCTTTCTTAAAAAAAAGTTTAGCTGATCATTTATAACCGCCAGACCCTCCTCAATGTGCTTCTCATTCCGGCCAAATCCGAAGAGGAAAAGGGTCTGTTTCTGCCAAAAACTTCATGGCTCTACGACTGGGAAGCATATTGTGTATCACAAACAGTAGCTTAAATAACACAGAAAATAGATTTACAGTAGTGAATAGACTGCGACAGCAGTATTCTT
Organism: Thymallus thymallus; assembly: GCA_023634145.1. Classification (NCBI taxonomy): domain Eukaryota; kingdom Metazoa; phylum Chordata; class Actinopteri; order Salmoniformes; family Salmonidae; genus Thymallus; species Thymallus thymallus. The sequence goes on along the minus strand of CM042390.1, from coordinate 36,533,653 downwards.
CACTGAGACCTGGTTCTCTGAGATCAGCATCTGCAGCCCACATGCAATCTAAAATTATACCTCCAGCAGCCGACAGTACAGCAGACATTAACTGTAGCTCCGCTGTGGCCTCTATGGCTGTGTCCCAAATGGAACCATATTCCCTATATAATGCACAACTTTTGACCAGAGCCCTGGCCACTGGTAGTGCGTTACAGTACATAGGGTTGGGTGCTACTTGGGAAACACACAGCCTATGTGACCAGGAGGTGGACAGAGGAGCAGGAGAGTGGTGAGGAGGGTTACTGGCATCGGGTGCTTTTAATAGACTAACCAACCAACCGAAGTGCTGTACTAATACGTGTCAAACACTGAGTGGCCTAGGAACCATAGGTACTACAGATGGCAAAAGAAAAGGTACAGAATAATATGACGATTTACGAACAAATGTTAACGCACTGTTGTCACAAGTAGTGGGTTAATTTGCATTAGAGGATCATATAAGAGAAATTATTGAGTGTAAAATGTGACAGATGGTTCTAGGCTAGCATATAGGTGTAACGCCTGTGCCTCCGACCTCGACAGGGCCCCTCCCGCCCCGGCGCTCCGGCTCACCGGTAAAGTAATCGCTGCCATGAGTATGATGGCAGCCGCGCTCACGTGCCTACACCTGATGCCCATCCCGATTCCACACACACACCTGCTTCCACTCACTTGATTGCACATCCTTTATATGTTCCCCTCCCTGTGTTGCGCGTGTGGACTATTGTTTCTGAGCTGTGACTCAGACTTTCAGTATGTTAAAACGGCCAGCTCATCTCCTTTCCAAGACACCAACTTTCTTTTGGTTTTCCTATTGGAATAAGGTCAGGCCAATCGTCATAATTTTATCTCACCACTATGGTCTATTTATTGTCCTACCTCCTAACCTTACTGCATTTTGCACTACATTTTGCACTCTGTATTTAGATTTTTCTATTGTGTTTTTACCATGTTTGTTTACTGTATGACTCTGTGTTGTTTTTGTCGCACTGCTTTGCTTTGTCTTGGCCAGGTCGCAGTTGCAAATGAGAACTTGTTCTCAACTGACCTACCTGGTTAAATAAAGGTGAAAAAAAAAAAAAGCCAATCAGCAGCCTTTTTTCCCGGGACTTAGTGTAATACCCAACCAGGCAGTCTGTAGTTTCTATTCTGATGACCTACCTGGTTTCTCTCCTGCTTATTCTACCTCCTTAGAATAAATTGCTTTTCTTTCTGATGTTATTGTGCGTGCATCCTAACGTAAGTGCCTTGAGAGCTGTGTGATATTATGTGGAGCTACGTTTGTTCAGTATTGTGTATAATTACCGTGGAATGCATGGGCATTTTTGTATGACTGTTAACAATTAGCCTTTTATTAGCATTGCTCATTTATGGTGCTAGGCTATTTTCTATCCTATATATCACTCATCCTCATTGAAATTATATTTATACATTTCAACATTACTGTAATGCTTATTTGAGCCCATTTGCTTGAGTTTCATGTGCATAAGTCCAATAGGCTTTTTAGTCTATTGACATGTGACTAGGCCTTATGCTTGCTGTAGTGTATAGCACTTGCTGTTATATACTTACCAGTGCTAGTTTATACAGCCATGTCATTCATATTATAGCAGTTCTATAGCGTAAGTTCTTTCCCTTTCATTTCAGAACCACAATTAGTATCAGAGTGGTGTGTGTGGAGCTTCATTAAACCCTTGAACTGGAACTACTTCTTCCTCGTGTTCTGAACGGACACCCTGTGGTGGCTGCCAACGGCCTAAAATCCAGCAACTAAATTTTAATCCCTTTCTGTTGGTCCTTTGAATTAATTAACCGTAACCCTATTTTTCACAATGAGTCATTAAAGTATATGGATCTACTTCATTCTTGGTTTTCCTTTTGTCCTATCTCCTTTTTTGTGTTCACTACCTTCGCACTGTCACAGAATAATCCACCACGCCCAGTTTAATTTTTTTGTCTACGTTGTCGTCACCTTTTTCCAGTTCTTTTTAGTTTTCGTCCATTTTTTCTCTCCATGAGGACGGGAGAGCGCGATGGGCTAGAGGATAGGGGCTGTGTCATGGAGGGGCAGATGGGAGAGCTCATGTCCCACATGACACCACAATCAGGTGAAGAAGCCCAGATACAGCCAAGTGGTGTCACATCTTCCTCTTCACCTGTGAGTGGGGCACTTAGCAGCGTTCCAGTTTGCGAGCTCCGGAGAACCCTACCAGAGCGATATGATGGTAATCCGGAGGGTTGTTGTGGTTTCCTTCTCCAATGTGAGTTATATTTTGGGGATCAACTGGTCCCAGACAGGGAGAAGGTGACCCCAATGATCTCTCTCCAAACCGGACGCGCCCTCGACTGGGTTACGGCTTTGTGGGGTAGCGGATCTGAGGAACTGAGATCATTTCCCAGGTTTATCGCCCAGTTTCGAGCCGTGTTCGATCATCCGGCAGGGGGAGAGATGCAGGCGAGCAGCTTTTGTGCCTGGACTGGCACAGCCGCGGAGTATGCTTTGTTTTCCCGACTGTGGCTGGAATGGGCCAGGTCTCCGAACCGCGTTCTGTAGGGGTTTGCGGGTGGAGGTTCGGATGGAGCTGGCGTGTGTGAGTGAAGCCATGTCGCTGGACACATTCATCGCCATTGTCATCGACGGGCAGCTCCGTGACCATTCTCCATAGGGAGAAGCCGATGGCGCTCGCGGAGAAGAGAGACCGCCGGAGTCGACAGGGTCTGTGCCTGTTCTCGACCTTCGCCTCTCCCGAGTTCGTACGGGAGTTGTAGCGATTGGACAAGACTGTAACTACCAATTGGATATGACGAAATTGGGGAGAAAATTAAAAAATATATATAAAAAAATTATATAAAAAAAAAAGGTACAGGGATTGGACTGCTGAGGACTGGGGTAGAGTCATTTTCTCTGATGAATCCCCTTTCCGATTGTTTGGGCCATCCGGAAAACACCTTATCCGGAGAAGACAAGGTGAGCGGTACCATCAGTCCTGTGTCATGCCAACAGTAAAGCATCCTCAGACCATTCATGTGTGGGGTTGCTTCTCAGCCAAGGGAGTGGGCTCACTCACAATTTTGCCTAAGAACACAGCCATGAATAAAGAATTCTAGGCTAGGCTAGTATATTGGCCTATGCGAAGTGCTTTTGTGAAAGAGAAAGGCTACAGTGTGCACTGTGGGTGTGCGTACGGTGTGTTTTTGTAGCCTAGTGTGTGCATATCTTGGGTATGCTGTTCAACAGGACAGACCAGACCAGACCAGAGTGCTGTGCTGCATGCCTGAAGTGGGCCTGAAGAGTCACACCCAGCTGTGAAACGGTTCCTGTAACTATAGCATTTATCTACATTCAAAGAGACTTTCTGTTCTTCTCCTGTCTATTCAGTTCAACTTTCAGAGTCATGCATACCTTTTGGGTAGCCTATGTGTGTGAGGGGCTCATTTTTATTAGTTTATTTAATTATATAGGCCAAGAGATTATATAGTGGAATATTTGATGTAATAACAACCTTGAATGGTGGCGCTTGCGTGGGAGCATAATAGGTTTCCCTATAAATAAAAAGCTTTGCTGTAGCATCCCTTTTGTCCTGGCCTCACGCAACCCAGTCTTGAGAAACTGGGCTGCCAATTAGGAAAAACGCACATTACCAACCCCTCATGGCAGGCTTCTCTGTCATAGTGTCGCAGTAATACACATATTATTTTTTTTATAGCGTCCCAAACGATTCGCCCCCTCACCATGCTTCCTCCTCTACCAGGCAATGCGCTAAGGTCAGGTTGCATACGACTCATGATTCGCACTGTAGCAATTCCTATAGAGCGGCTCCTATACAGTGGGCTCAGCTGGTAGCTGAATTAGTGTTTGCTGTTTCCATCCGTCAATCGTCCTGTTAGCCTGAACAGGTGCGGTGAGGAAGGGGGCAATGGCAGTTTTCAGCGACTCCTGGTCGGTCCTCCAATTAGGAAAAGCGCACATTACCACGTGAACAAAGCCGTTATCTGAATTATATTGGGACAGGCAGCTCGAGAAGCAGGGAAACGCACATTTAACTGGAAGTAGGCTAAAGGTACCGGGCGGGGACTGAAACCAAGCGATTACGGTAATTGATCATTCATAACACATTTGTGCTGCCGTTATGTGGGTGGTCAGCGGTTGGTTGTTGTCGCTGTGATTTTTGTTAGGCTACTAGCCGGCATAGTGCATTTTTATCCAAAGAACATCGCTAGCACAGGCAGCCTAGGCTATTAGGCAACGGTACCGTGGGACTTGTTGTGATCCTCAGTCAAGCGTAATGAACTATTGATAGTTTACACCGCCTCGTAATCCCACCTCTGAGCCCTCTCCGAGCCATTTGAATCCAAGTATGCTAATTGAACTTTGCTGTTATTGGCCTATCATTTAATTTGACGCCCCCTGCTATTGTGAGAATAGTCTATTTGGTGCAGCGAGGCAGGCTGCTACAACCTACTTGAATTATTTATTACTGTGTGGCTGAAAGAAATCAATGCTCAATTTTAATGAAGAGACACAAATAGCCTGGAAAGGAGACATTTATTGCACAAAATAAACTTTTTTAATCCAAAAATAATGTTCCAATAAATGCCACAGGGCAGTAATTGAAGGCCCCGTAATAAGTTTGGCTTAATCAATATCCTATGTGCTAATGTGAATAATACAGCTCTTACTACAAATGTAACAAGTAACTGCACATAGATGGAATTTGTAGTAGTTTATATGACTGTTTTATATATTTCAGTTTGACGTTTTGATCTCGCTGTCTAGCCATCCTCACAGTAAACCCAATGCTGGCGCTTATAATGAACTGATCCTATCCACGCATGCGCAGTTACCATTCATCTTTGAATCTCGTGCCAGAGAGAAACCAGCAGGCGAGTCGTGCTAGTGTCAAACGTGCGAGCTCTTTCTGCTGAACGTCGGCACTTGGTTTTTGGTCCTACCTGCGAGAGTCAGAATTGTGAACTGTGCCTGTTATCAACCAACGTATGTGTTGGATATCTATCTTTCCCCACTTCAGTAACACTTCAACCGTAAGTAGTCCGCATATCTTTGATATGGAACCCTTTTTGTCCGGGATAAAGTAGTCACACAGCTTGCGGGCTCCGGCCAGTAGCAAGCTCACTGGAACTCGAGACGGAGTGGCATGCATGGTCACAGGGACCAGTGTCTGTATCTGTTGTAGCTAGCTAACTTAGTAACAACTGTGTAACTAATTATTCTAGCCAAATAAGGACAATATACTGTTTTGTGAATTGGTACATTGTTGTTAATTTGATAAACTCTTTAACGGTAAATGTAAATAACGAACTTTTTATGGCTAGCTAGCAAACTAGCCAAGGCAAATTATATACTCACTCGCTGTACGTCGATGTTTTCACCACATGTGCTGTTGGACGGGAATTTCTATAAGACTGACTAATCCATTTGTACATTTTTGACACTAGTAACTATTCATATACATGTGTATATTTGTTTGCGTAGAAAAGCAGCCGTCAATAGACGGCGTTATAACATCTTATGTGTTAATCTAACGTTATTGGAGCAGGTGTCGGTACTTCCGCAGTGAATAGTCTAATGCGTGTTTTAATCTAGTAGCTAGTTCCTAATATATGGCAATTTTAAATGAATCGTTATCATAATTAGTACTATAAATAGTTAAAATAAATGCATTGTGCTTGTGGCGTGTCTTGGACATTTATTTGGAAATTGTTGTACATTTTGCTCTTATGGCACACTGCTCTGCGCTCTTTCTAATGTCTGGGAACAATACTCGAGTAAACAGATCGAGGTCTAAAGTATACAAACCAATATGTTGCTTTATTGTCATGGTTTCACATTTTCATTGCCATACTCTCAAACTCCATGAGTGTCTGGGAACAAAGAGAAAAACACTGGGGCTTATTTCCTCATTTAGGTTTTTGTCCTCATCTCTTCCTCATAGCTGTGTGTGTGTGTGTGTGAGTGTGTGTGTGTGTGGTAATGCTCAGCGTATGGCTTGAAATTGTTATCTTCACTGGCAGAAATAGCAAATAGTTTGTGGGCATAGATGTGTGGTGCCAAAATTTGTTTTGTTTATTGGATCTGATTTAATTTATTATGTAAAGGTACAGAATGACATATTGAAATATTGGGCAATATGCATACATGCGTCTTCAACCTACCTGCTTTTCTAGTGACATAAATGAGCAGGTTTTGGTGCTGGAGTGGACTCCAATGTATGGTCATCTGAATCGAGCGAGAGAGGGTGTACCCTTGGGGTGAAGGTTAGAGTTCAGAGCTTTGTCACTTTAGAAGGACCCTCTGTCACATTTACTCCCACTCTGACTCCATAGTCTTTTTTTGTTTTGTCCTATTGAGTGCCCAGTGTTAGATGCTTAGTTCATATATTGCAGAGATGTCTGGTCAGGTGGTTTTCACTTGGTGAGTGTTATGTTTAGGATAGAAATACAGTGACCAGACACATACAATACCTTTCTATATTGAATGCAATAATGTTTTTGTTATTTCTGTTGGTGAAGAGGAAGCTGTGGTCAGAGAAATATGTGAATACACTGCACAGTTAGAATTGAGAACATCCTGTCTTCCAGTTCACAATCATCTCATAATGTAACTGTAGTCATCTCCCATGGGCTTGATAAATGTAGTCAGAGAAAATGTGAAGTCAAAACAGTTCTTAGAATTTAGAATATACAGTGTGTAACTGTTTACCATCCTATGAGCTCAGTAAACGGCCAGCATTATTAAAAGTGGAATACAGCAGCACTCCTCTCCTTTACAGCACCATACAGTTTTAGTTGCTGTGGATACAGAGTTGATTGGATGACTCTTGGTATTGGCATATCTTCCATTAATGGAATTTACGTTGACCCTAAAATAGATATTGTGGTTAATTTGATTTATGGGGCACATTTGTCTAATGGATGAAAAGGGATCATTTTCCTCAGTCTCTCCATGTGACTGAGACGTATGTGGGCCTCGCTCTCTCACTCTCCAAGTTTAAATGTCAATTTAAGGGCTTTATTGGCATGGGAAACTTTGAAACATGTTTACATTGCCAAAGCAAGTGAAATAAACAGTAAACATTTTTTACAGTAAACATTACACTCACATATGTTCTAAAATAATAAAGACATTTCAAATGTCATGTGCAAATAGTTAAAGTACAAAAGGGAAAATAAATAAAAATAAATATGGGTTGTATTTACAATGGTGTTTGTTCTTCACTGGTTGCCCTTTTCTTGTGGCAACAGGTCAAAAATCTTGCTGCTGTGATGGCACACTGGTATTTCACCCAATATATATATATATATATATATATATGGGAGTTGATCAAAATTGGGTTTGTTTTTTTAATTCTTAGTGGGTCTGTGGAATCTGAGGGAAATATGTGTCTCTAATATGGTCATACATTTGGCAGGAGGTTAGGAAGTGCAGCTCAGTTTCCACCTCATTTTGTGGGCAGTGTGCACTAGCCTGTCTTCTCTTGAGAGCCAGGTCTGCCTACGGCGGCCTTTCTCAATTCTCTCTCTATCCCTTTTGTCTCTCAATTCAAAGGGCTTTATTGGCATGGGAAACATGTTTACATTGCCAAAGCAAATGGAATAGATAATAAACAAAAGGGAAATATACAATGTAAATAAACATTACATTCCCAAAAGTTTAAAAATAATTACAGACATTTCAAATGTTATATTATTGGTTATGTACAGTGTTGTAACAATGTGCAAATAATTGACGTATAAAAGGGAAAATAAATAAACAGATCAATATAGGTTGTGTTTACAATGTTGTTTAGTGTTCCACTGGTTGGCCTTTTCTCATGGCGACGGGTCACACATCCTTCTGCTGTGATTGCAGACTGTGATATTTCGCAGTTTTATCAATGTTTGATTTGTTTTCAAATTCTTTGGGTCTGTGTGATCTGTGGGAAATATCTAATGTGGTCATACATTGGTCGTACTTCTCTCTCTCCTTACTATCGCTCTCCATTCTCCCTCTCTTTCTCCCTTTTCTCTACCTCTCTGCATCTCTCACTCTCGCTCAGTCTCTTTTCCTTCCTACTGCTTGGAGCTATTCCTGCATTCCATGATAGGAAATGGGAATGCCGGGAGTGAATTTTTTCCCTCTGTCAGTTTCCAGGTCAGGGCAGTTAAGGTCTGTCTACTTCCACTTGCCCTCCTGAGGTTGGTCAGCTGAAACTGAACCATCGCAGCCATTGTTCTCTGGCCAGTCAGGAAGATCAGATATTACATTGTATATTTTATTTTGCATGACACAAATAGTTTTTTTTTCTGTTGTGTATTATATGGATGCGGTCGGATGGAGAAGAGTGAAGTGAAGGGTGGAGATTGTGTGTGTGAGGTTGAGAGAGAGCATCACTGAGTCAGCAGGTTGTTGCCAGGCTGACCCTTTTTATTGTTAAGAGCAGGAAGATTCTAAACAGCTCTTAAGAGCTGAAGGTCAGGATCCTCCCTGAGATTGTGTGTGTGTGTCAGGGTTTCCCTTAGGAAAATGTGGCGCCGGACATTTGACCTGCAGCATTTTAATTTACAGGACATTGCCTAGTCTTTGACCGAAATACCAGTTGAGGTAAATATATTTGACTGGTCATTCTTATTGGTCTATAGGTTAATTTGCATCTTTCTGTGTTCCGAGTTCCCATCAAACGGCAATGGAAGGGAGACTTCATCAGCATGTGTCACACCACTTTGCAATGAGCAGGAGGCAGTATGCATTTTGAAAAAATAAACCTGAACACTTTAATACATTTCTTTTATTTATCGGCTCTTCTTCTTTTTTTTTTTTTATCAGCAATTACCGGTTAAAGGAAACCCTGGTGTATGTGTGTGTGTGTGTGCTCGTCCCTGCTGGCTACTGAAGAATCTCGGTACCAAAGGGAATTCTGCTTTCTGCACATTTCCATATTCTGTTTATTGGACAGTCGGTAGCCAGCAGGGTCTGGGCCAATTCTATGGTATTTTACTAAACCTCCAGTGGTCTGGCCAACTGGATTTAGAGTAATATTACATTCAAATGTGCTGGAATCTTCCCTTGGCTTTCATAAATAAATGAAACCCCTTTACATTAATAAGTAGGTAGGGACGTGGTAGCAGAAAGCAGCTGATAGCCTTCACCTATCGCTGCAGTACTAACACACGTTTGCATACAGTGTGTGTGTTCCCATCCGTACATGCGTATGTGTTTGTGTGTGAGGCCAGTGGAAACAAAGCTGCTGTGGTGCCATGCACAGTGTGTATAATAGTGGGAGAAGCTGACAGTAGTGAGCAGAGCGCTTAGCGGAGCCACGCAGTAAGGCAGCAGAAACGGATGAGCTTCCCAAATGCAACCCTATTCCCTAAGTAGTGCACTATGTAGGGGATAGGTTGCCATTTGGGACATAGATACAGAGATGTGCTACAGCAGTCAGCAACTAGAGCTTAACCAGGCAGAGTGGATAGGAAATGCCGTGTAAGACATCCTGCACAAGGTAGAGGGGTGTACATGCGCACACACGCTTATATGCAACACACACAGGAGGTAAAGGAAGAAAGCAAACACTGCTATTGGTCACTGTAGCGTACTAAACGTGACCAATTAAGTGTTATTCTTTAATGAAATAAAAAAATAGTCTTAAGTGTTTTAGCAAAGGCACTGAGGGACTTTCTTCGTTGCAGTATTAGTATGACTCGGATGTAAAACAATTTCTGCACAAAATGTGAAAACTACTGGGATCTTTTATTTCAGCTCATGAAACATGGGACCAACACTTTACAGGTTGCGTTTATAGTTTTGTTCAGTATAGTTGCAAAAAAGTAGGAAGTAGTTGAAAAGATGCTAATGCTAAAATGCTAAAGTTGTCTGCGATGAGATTCGAACTCGCAACCTTTTGGTTGGTAGACCATTTGCGTTATACGCCCACCCATCCACCCTGACCAACCAACCTACTTACATCTTTGCCTTAGGTTACATAAGGCAGATGGTTACTTAACATAACATATCATACTACTTTGAGGGTTCGGGTTGACATTTACTATGTTACGTCTAGTCTGAGACCAGGCTGGGATGATGAACACCTACAGTATATAGGGTGCTATTTAGGATGCACACTGAGCCTGAGCCTCATCCTCCATCATTGAAATAGTGTGACAGTGAAACCCATATCTGGTCCTCTGTGGATCACTGGCTGGTGTCATCTATTCTCTCAGCGCCATTTTCTCCTTTTACTGCTGATGAAGTGTGGTGCTTTGCTCGCTGTCAGGCCACACTGGCCGCTCCTCTGCCTCTGCCTCGGTCCCTTTTTCAACCAAATAAAGCATGTTAAATAATGTACCAGTACCTTTTCAGGCAAGAGGAAAATAACTCTTAACACACATTCTATTTTCCCCTTTTTGTTAGATAAAGCATTACAAATATGTAGGCTATTAACCTGTGCTGAAAATATTGCAAATACTTTACATTTCTAAATGTGAAAGATTTAAATCGCTACCTTATTATCCATTTTGATGTGCATGTTGTTTAACGAAGTACGTTAACCCCAATGACCATTATAAAATAGTAATTGGTGGGCGGTAGCATATCATAATCGCTGCAGTAGATAATCAGTTAGATGCTGTGCTGTTTCAGTGCTTTGATTATACTAGCTTTATTTAATGAAGAGCTGCATCTGTTTGGTCTCCGCTGATATGGCTGATTTAGGAGAGAGTTGGGGGGGTTACTGGATATTAGCCACCTCTGTGTGGTCGGGACTAGGAGACCTCTGTATGGTCGGAACTAGGAGACCTCTGTATGGTCGGGACTAGGAGACCTCTGTGTGGTCGGGACTAGGAGACCTCTGTGTGGTCAGGACTAGGAGACCTCTGTATGGTCAGGACTAGGAGACCTCTGTATGGTCGGGACTAGGAGACCTCTGTATGGTCGGGACTAGGAGACCTCTGTATGGTCAGGACTAGGAGACCTCTGTATGGTCGGGACTAGGAGACCTCTGTATGGTCGGGACTAGGAGACCTCTGTATGGTCAGGACTAGGAGACCTCTGTATGGTCAGGACTAGGAGACCTCTGTATGGTCGGGACTAGGAGACCTCTGTATGGTCGGGAATAGAAGACCTCTGTGTGGTCAGGACTAGGAGACCTCTGTATGGTCAGGACTAGAAGTCCTCTGTATGGTCGGGAATAGAAGACCTCTGTGTGGTCAGGACTAGGAGACCTCTGTATGGTCGGGACTAGAAGACCTCTGTGTGGTCAGGACTAGGAGACCTCTGTATGGTCGGGACTAGGAGACCTCTGTATGGTCGGGAATAGAAGACCTCTGTATGGTCAGGACTAGGAGACCTCTGTATGGTCGGGACTAGGAGACTGTGTGGTCAGGACTAGGAGACCTCTGTGTGGTCAGGACTAGGAGTCCTCTGTATGGTCAGGACTAGGAGACCTCTGTATGGTCGGGACTAGGAGACCTCTGTATGGTCGGGACTAGGAGACCTCTGTATGGTCAGGACTAGGAGACCTCTGTATGGTCGGGAATAGAAGACCTCTGTGTGGTCAGGACTAGGAGACCTCTGTATGGTCAGGACTAGAAGACCTCTGTGTGGTCGGGACTAGGAGACCTCTGTATGGTCGGGACTAGGAGACCTCTGTATGGTCGGGACTAGGAGACCTCTGTATGGTCGGGACTAGGAGACCTCTGTATGGTCGGGACTAGGAGACCTCTGTATGGTCGGGACTAGGAGACCTCTGTATGGTCAGGACTAGGAGACCTCTGTATGGTCGGGACTAGGAGACCTCTGTATGGTCAGGACTAGGAGACCTCTGTATGGTCAGGACTAGGAGACCTCTGTATGGTCAGGACTAGGAGACCTCTGTATGGTCAGGACTAGGAGACCTCTGTATGGTCAGGACTAGGAGACCTCTGTATGGTTGGGAATAGAAGACCTCTGTATGGTCGGGAATAGGAGACCTCTATAAGCTGCTGGTTGGTTAAAATAGCACTGAATATTGCCAAAGACAGGCTGGTTTGATCTATGTTAATTAAAGGACTCACAGTGTAGTTCGAGGAAGGACACAGTGTGTTGCTAGGGGAAACTGGGCCGTGAGTGTAAAGTTGTGGCTCGCTAGCACTCTCATAAAAAGGCATGAAGATTAATGAATAGTATGAGGATGTGATGGTTGTGTTTCAGATGGATTCAACAGTAACGGATGGAGCTGGGAGATGGGAGCTGGGTCAGGGGTTATTTACAGGCACCTGGGTCCTGGGAACCCAATGAATCAGAGCAAAGCAACAGACAACACTACTATTAGAAGGCTTGAGGAGAGAGGGCAGGCATCCTCACTCAGTCCCCACAGGGATATTTTGGTCCCAGCGAGCCATCTGTGAACACGTGTAGTGATGGGAGGAAAAAATCTATAGTTACATATCGGTATAATTTTTTACGATATATGTGACCCATTTCAGGAAGCTAGTCGTAAGGCACATGTCACTACTTCACAGGAAAGGCATTTGAACTTATTATTATTATTATTATTGTTATTATTTATGTGCCTAGTTGGTTTAGCCATGGAAAAGACAGGAACCTTCCCGCTAGCCATGATTGGCTAAGATAATGAAGTTCGGATTGGTCTGCCATGTAGCATGCTTCTGTCTATAACATAAGCTGCTCAGTATGTGTAGGTAACCCTTGCTATTGCAGCTTTTTTTGAAAGATATAACATTAGCAATGGAGAACTGAAAAAGTGTTGCTACTGCTCTCAACAACATTGCTGCCCTGAATTAAGAAGGCGCTATCGACGAAGATCAGTGTGAAAAAGTTGATGGACTACTTTCTGCACACGGTCAGTGTGAACCAGAGTAACTTGACACAACGGGCCAAACAAGCTGTAATTACAAACAAAACAGAAATGACACAGGACATCTTACTTAGTTAAAATGGTTCTATTTGGCCGTGAAGCGTTCATCCATGTATACATTTTCAGATATTATACATTTTACATTTTGTCAGAAATAAATGTTCATTGCAAGTTAAAGCGTACTGTTAGCTAGGTTGTGAACGTTAGCTTGCTGGCTCGCTAACTAACGTTACATGTATGATATGTGTAGTACTATTATTATTATCTCAGAAGTACATTTGCATTGATAGCTAACATTAGGCTATAACTAACATTGAACCTAGTTGGTTAGCTTTAGCTACCTGCAGATTCATACTACATAATTTCATGCATAGTGACTAGCTATGACAATCCATTTATATTGCTAGAACTTTATGGGTTGGGATTATGGTTCATTGTTTAGCTAGCTACATGTCTAAACAAAAGACTCCACTTTGCCAGATGATTACATGAACCATCAAGTTAGCCAGGTGTGTCTGGGGGTGATTAGTCATCTATTGTATATGTCTAGACAACCACCCACCAGCTAGATGTGGCTGGTGGGTGGTTATAGCATTTCTTTCACATGACCCATCAATTTAAACAAGTGTGTCTGATGATTAAATATTTATAAAATGGACACTTTCTATTTTTGATATTGTTACTATGCAAATATCCAAGTAAATGCTGAATGGGTGTAGACAAAGAAGCTCTCTCCAGTAGGTGTACCAAAACATTCAAGGGACATTTTCTGAAAAGTGGAGTTACAAGTTTATCAACTTTCAAAGCAGAATTACTTTCCCATTGTTCCTCAAATGCAGTGTATAATATACCCTTTTGTAGATCTGAGACTACTTTTATTCAGTGTAAAAAAGACTGAATCAAGGTGGTCAGTCACATATCGTATAATTTGACAATATCGCAATATTATTTTTGTGCTAGTTGGCCAGTATTTTTTCTTCATAGCATGTTCTCCATCTTTTTAAAAAAAGAGCCAATTTTGTTTTCAGCTCCAATTTCCATGAGTGATCAAAACTCACTTTTTCATGGCTCTCTCTTGTCCCTCTACAGCAAATATATAATGAGAAATATGTTTGGAACATCACAATAAAATCACATTATCTAATCGCAAATAAATACTGTATTGTGATAATATTGTATTGTGATATCGTATGGTGAGGTCCTTGGCAATTCCCGGCTCTAAGCTTTACGTTCTGCCATCCCAAACCACCTAATAACTAGGCTATCTCACCCCTATCAGAACCTGACACTTGTTGTTCTGAACATGTTGATGTGTATGTCAGAGGCAGATATGCTTGACAGGATTCCAGTCTAGTCTTGTCAAAACCTCTGGGCTCAACAGCAGCTGACCAGTCAGTCATATTTCTCTAGAGATCTTAGGCAGAGCCACAGCCTAACTGTCAGTCTCACTGCAGTACACACGTGACTGACAGGCAGCATCCCTCACGCTTACCCCGAGAAGACAAGCACCAGCCGACTGGCCGCTACGCTGCACTCTGCCTACTTCACGTCTCGTCTTGTCAAGGCATTATTTCATGTTTTCTCTGCCTCGTTGTAAGATAATTTGTAATTTCTTGTGTGTCTACTGTAAGATACTGTATAAACAGACTTTTGTCTATGCTGTAAATTGAACTGTGTTCAATACATGCGCATCTGTGTGTGTGTGTGTGTGTGTGTGCACGCGAGACAATTAGTTTTGCAAAGTGTGGAAGTAACGAAGGCAGACGGACATATGGAGTCGTGTCTCTATCTTGCCATGCATGCTGCATCATTACCATTTGTCTATCAAATGACAGCTGTGTGAGTTTAGTATTATAGTCTTCATTCCATGTCTAACATCCCAAAGCCCTGCCAAATCCACAGGTTAACAGGGTAAATATGGTCACGTGCTAGATCTGACTAATGACCTGTGTTACCTCACAACGGATCTGGCCTGGTGTCACTATACTGAACAAAAATATAAATGCAACATAAAAATTGTTGGTTCCCCCCCCCCCCCCCCCCCCCCCCCGAAATAAAAGATCCCAGAAATGTTCCATACGCACACAAAGCTTATTTCTCTCAAATGCTCTCCACAAATTTGTTTACATCCCTGTTAGTGAGCATTTTAAATGTTAATTTCTATACCAAAACGTTCTTTTAGAGAATTTGGCAGTATGTCCAACCGGCCTCACAACTGCAGACCACATGTAACCACGCCAGCCCAGAACCTCCATATCTGGCTTCTTCACCTACCACACACACGTTTGTTTTACTATCCTTGTGGGGACCAAACAATTGATTCCCATTCAAAATCCTATTTTCCCTAACCCTAAACTTAACCCCAAAACCCCATTCCTTCCAGGGTTCATTCCTCGCAGCCCTATAAGCCCTTAAGGCTGGTGTGTAATTGGAAGTATCCCAGGCTCTGTGAGGAAACCTCCAGCTGCATTTCTATCCCTCATTTCTCACTTCCATAAATCCTCAGGATTTGACCCTGCACCAGCCAATGGAGCCCTCTCCCTCCCTCCTCTCTCCTCTGTTTCTCCCTCTTTTCCCCTGGAGCGAGTATAGCCGAATTTATACATTGCGAGCGAAATACATTATTGCCAAATTTCCGTAGTTAATTGTGGTGGGAATTAGGCTCAGTTGACAAAGTTGACACCTTGACAAACCACACACACACACACACACAAAGCCCACACACACACAAAGCACACACACACCTTGACAAAACACAGACACCTGGCTGCATATTTTCCTCTGGCATCTCAGCTCACCTTGGCCTGTCCTAGAAACATCACCAGCACCAGGTTTCACTGTATGCCCCTCCCTTAACCCCACGTCACCGTACACACCTCCCCTAACCCCACGTCACCGTACACACCCCTCCTAACCCCACGTCACCTTACACACCTCCCCTAACCCAACAATGGCTCAGCCACGAAGTGGTAGGCCACACAAACTCACAGAATGGGACCGCGGAGTGCTGAAACGCATTGCGGGTAAAAGTCGTCTGTCCTTCGTTGCAACACTCACTACTGAGTTCCAAACATTGAGCGGATTTCTGACGTGCTGTTTCTTCTTTTTCCGTAGTGTTTTAGTGATTCACCATAGTGAAGCCGTAGGCTCAGGTTTTCTGGGTCTCTATGTTTTTGGTTGGATAGGTTTGTCAATTTCTTTCTTTCATTTTTCATCAAACCATTTGTCATTGTTGTTAATTTTCTTAGGTATTCTGCTTGACATTTTTTGATTTGATAGGGAAGCTGAGATTGGCATGGTAAACTATGTTTGCCAAAGCAAATGAAGTAGATAATAAACAAAGGTGAAATAAACAGTAAAGGTTAACAGAAGTTCACAGAAGTTCATTTTATGGCTACTACAGTGTTGTAACGATGTGCAAATAGTTAAAGTACCAAAGAGAAAATAAATAAAAATAAATATGGGTTGTATTTACAATGGTGTTTGTTCTTCACTGGTTGGCCTTTTCTTGTGGCAACAGGTCACACATCCTTCTGCTGTGATGGCACACTGGTATTTTCTCTCTCTCTGGGTTGAGTTTCTCCAGGACCAGATGGTAAGGTTATGCTGTAGTCAGCTTCTACTATTTCTGACCTCCTTAGCCCTGCCTGCTGCCTATTTAAGACTAACATGAGATCTGAACCTGACCTGAGCAGGTTAATCCAGTTAGTCAATGAATTAATGAAACCAAGTAGAGGGCAAGAAAATAAGTTAGACTATACGCCAAAATGCATCCGTTTTAATATTAAGATATTTAAGATACATTTTTTTAAACAACATTTATTTTTCCTCTCCACTGGTAAGTGACCATTAGTCAGAGTATACAGTGTGTCTTGGTTTGCTACAGTGTTTCATAGATACACATTAAGCAAGTAATTAAGTAATTAGAACAGAACAGAACAGTAAATATTTTAGTCTGACTGATTCAGTAATGACAGGGGTCGCGTTAGCTTTCAGAAATCTGCTTTTCAAAACGCAGACATCCAAAAATGTGCATTTTAAACAATTTCACCTGCGTTTTTATATTGAAAGGCTTAAAGAAAGTATAAAGTAATAATGGCCTTTTTAACTCTAGATTTTCATCACACAAAATAAATTAATGCAAAACATTTGCCATAAAATAGCTTTGTTTTCATCAGCGCTATCTGGCTAGCAGCCATACGCAAGTACGTTAGCTTACAATAAAAAAACATATTTCTAATGTTTATCATAGAAAGAATGTAACCAACTACATTTTCTAATGTTTTGTTTGAAGTTAATCTTGCATTTTAACTTGCTAAAACTACGGGAGAAAAATAACCATCGCCTCTTCCTCTCTGCCTTCAGTCAGAGCACTGTTTGCTGATCGTATGCCCGTTCATGAATGCGGGAATTTGTTTGGTCTGAAGACGAGAGCAAAGATTTCTCTTCCAAGTGGAGAAGTGCAACTGAAGCTCAAAATTTGTCAAGCAGAAATTACAAGAAGAAGTATTTTAGATATGCGTTTTACAAAACGCAGCAAGATATTTCTTCAGCATTTTTATATTTTCTTTCTGCTTACAAAACGCAGAATTCTGCGATAACTTGACCCCTGAATGATCCTATGCAGGACGGGAGCGATTTGGGGGAGGGAGAGTCGGTGGTTGAGATAAGCTGCGTTTGGTTCCGCATTGATACGACTGGCTGCCTCCGTCTCTGTTTCTCCTCCCCTCTTCCTGTTCCTCTGCCTCTGCCTCTGCCTCTCCTCTCTGGTAGCAGCTCACAGGTTCCCAGGGATTTCTACTGACTCAGTCTACATTACAGTAGGAGTTATGTTTTACATATTAACAGAAGGAGACAATGGCTGTCGTCCTGTCCCCACCGACCGACTGTGTCTTCCTCCTCCCCTCATTACTCCAGCTCCACTGGAAGGAGGAGGAGGGGGGAGGGGGAGTTTTGGGACTGGTCATCTATCTAGCTCCTAATAATGAAAGATTGGAGGATAAGAGAGAGCGAGAGAGAGAGAGAAAGAGAGAGAAAGAGAGAGAGAGAGAGAGAGATAGAGAGCAAGACTGTTCCCTCTCCTGTTCCCTCTCCTGTGCCCCTGTTGTGCCCCTTCTATGCCCACTGTTGTGTCCCTCCTCTGCCCTCCTGTGCCCACTCCTCTCCATCTAGCCACTTGCAAATGCATAGCTGAAGCCCTGAGCTGGATATAATTTATTTGACACATCTTAGATGTCTTATAGTCATACTTAACTTATAGTATTTACAAGCAGTGGCGTAGCCGTTGAAAATCATACCGTCTGTGTTGTGAAATACCCCGATATACGTTATAAACTGCATATCGCCCAAGCCTACTCTGTCCAAGCCTAGTACTTTCATTCCATTTGTAAATGACCCATCTGTTAGTATATTTTGTAGACTGGTAGAAAATTATATTGATATCCAACTAAAGAAACAAAATGAAAGTACACATTTACAGGAGTAAAATAAATGCTGTTGTTGACACATTGCATTCAGAAAGCCTTATTCTTATAACGACACAAGGCGAGACCCAGACGCAGACACAGGAGGCAGATGGTTAGAGGGCCGATATTTATTACAGTATAGGGAATAGACAAAGGGCAGGTCAGGGAAAGGCAATAGTTCATCAACCAGATCAGAGTACGAACAGTACAGTGGAACAGGCAGTCTCGTGGTCAGGGTAGGCAAGGGTCCAATAACCAGGGCTGAGTCCAAAACGGTTCAAGGCAGGCAGGCAGTCTCGAGGTCAGGGCAGGCAGAATGGTCAGACAGGCGGGTTCGGTGTCGAGGCAGGCAGAGGATCAGAACCGGGAGGACTAAAATGATAGAGACTAGGAACAACAGGAGCTAGGAAAAAACACCCTGGTTGACTTCTGCCAGGTAAGCAAAGGTTTTGGGTAAAGTATTTCTGTCAACCAACAAGATGGTTATCACATAAACTGGCTAGACAGAAAACTCAGGTAGAAATACAAAGGGGATGATGAGCGACACCTGGAGGGGGTGGAGACGAGCACAAGGACAGGTGAAACAGATCAGGGTGTGACAATTCTAAAACTGATTAAATAGTTTTCCCCCTAATCAATCTACTTACAATATCCCATAATGACAAAGCAAAAAAAATTAAACCTGAAATATCACATTTACATAAGTATTCAGACCCTTTACTAAGAACTTTGTTGAAGCACCTTTGGCAGCGATTACAGCCTTCAGTCTTCTTTGGCACACCTGTATTTGGGGAGTTTCTCACATTCTTCTCTGCAGATCCTCTCAAGGTCTCTCCAGAGATGTTCGATCAGGTACTTGTCCCGAAGCCACTCCTGCGTTGTCTTAGCTATGTGCTTAGGGTCGTTGTCCAGTTGAAAGGTGAACCTTCACCCCAGTCTGATGTCCTGAGCGCTCTGGAGCTGTCACAATCGGGTGCATAGCGAGACCAAGACGCACTTACTTCACAGTGACTTGCGACATATAACGACAACGACCCACACCAGAGTGAATGAACGACTAACATATATAGGATCCCTAATTAGAGACAATGCGGTGCAGCTGCCTCTAATTAGTGATCCAACCCAAAACCCACGCAGAAACAGAAAAGAAAGACACTGTCAGACTCTGACCATAGCTACATAGAGAAGCAAATAGGCCAGAGCCTGACAGGAGCAGGTTTTCATCAATGATCTCTAAGTACTTTGCTCCGTCCATTCTTCCCTCGATCCTGAGCAGTCTCCCAGTCCCTGCCGCTGAAAACATCCCCACAGCATGATGCTGCCACCACTATGCTTCAACTGTTTTGAAGCATAGTGGGGGTCTGAATACTCAGTAGGCCTGTCCCCGACAAAAAAAGAAAAAGTATTGGTCGGCCGAGAGTCGTCTGTTCTTTTGACCCCAAAAAATGCAGTGACCAACACAGAACATTTCTCACCGAAATCCCTAATTTGTTTATGAAGAACATTCCCTATTCCCTAAACCCTTGCTCTCTTTACGTGACACATGTATGCATCGCATGCAAGGGACCAATAGGGCCTGACCTTTAGCATATCATAATCACATCAATAAATTGGTTATAACAAACTCCGAACACCGCAACACGTGAGCATAAAATGGATACAGAGGACGAGACAAATTAACTGGAAACGTGGGAATGTTTACTGGTTGCTCAGGAGGTAAAGGGGAAGTCTGATGCATACATGTCTCACGTAAAGAGAGCAAGGGTGTGTGGATTAAATATGACTATTTGTGTAAAATACTTTAGATCAAGAAAAAGAAGGTAAGCAGCAAGCGCTGCATGCATATTATGTGTACTAAACAGGTGCTGTTTTTGTAAAGCCTTTCTTAGAGCAAAGACTAAAACCAATTGCAATCATGAATGCAATTTCCGAAATGGAAGAGTTTATTGTTTACGCTAATTATTCAAGTGTCGCTAGATTATAGACCTAATTAAGTTGGTGCAGAAATTATTTGGTTGTGCAAACCCACAATTTCATCAGCTATCTAGATGTCTGGACTCAGACGATCCCGCAGGTGAAGAAACCGGATGTGGAGGTCCTGGGCTGGCGTGGTTACATGTGGTCTGCGGTTGTGAGGCCGTTTAGACGTCCTGTAGTCAACATGCCAATTGTGTTGTGTGACAAAACCACACATTTTAGAGTGGCCTTTTATTGTCCCCCAGCACAAGGTGCACCTGTGTAATGATCATGCTGTTTAATCAGCTTTTTGATATGACACACCTGTCAGGAGGATGGATTATCTTGGCAAATGAGAAATGCTCACTAACAGGGATACAACATTTGAGAGAAATAAGCTTTTTGTATGTATGGAACATTTCTGGGATCTTTTATTTCAGCTCATGAAACATGGGACCAAAACTTTACATGTTGCGTTTAAGTAATAAGGCACGGGGGGGTGTGGTATATGGCCAATATACCACGGCTAAGGGCTGTTCTTAGTGACTGGATACAGCCATTAGCTGTGATAAATTGGCCATATACCACAAACCCCCCCGAGGTGCCTTATTGCTATTATAAACTGGCTACTAAAGTAATTAGTCTCATATACCACTGCTGTCAGCCAATCAGCATTCAGGGCTGGAACCACCCAGTTTATAGTTATATTTTGTTCAGTATAGTTTAATAAGCCAGTGAAACTGCAGTGTATACCATTCTTCCAGGCTGTGTTGTAGCTAGCAGGATGAGAGACGGGTATACCTGGAGACTGTCTGGAGGGGTGAGGGAGACGGGGAGGGCAACCAGGAGGGAGTCCCCTCAGTGAGGTGCATAGTGTTGGGGGCTGGGAATCCACTGAGTGGCTCACTGTGAGTGTACAGTGCTGCTCAGTCAAGCAGCACCCCTGCATGTGTGTGTTAGAGAGCTCTCATGTTCACCCTCTGACTCAGCAGCAAGGCCACTGACCTTTCTGACCCCACCTGTCTCACACACACTCTCACACACACTCTCACACACACTCTCACACACACACACACTCCACAGGTAATTAGACTGCCACTTTAGCTGTAACATAACAGATCACACAACTATTTTTTAAATTGAGCAGACTCTCTTTTCCAGAGCGATTTACAGTAGTGAGTGCATACATTTTCATTCATACTGGTCTCTCGTAGGAATCAAACCCACAACCCTGGTATTGCAAGTGCCATGCTCTACCAACTGAGCCACACAGGACCCCACTATTTACCCAATAAGGATGCAGTTTCTATATTGTTACAAAGAAGGGGCAATTTCTAAGTACAGTTTACAGAAAACCTTCAGATAAAAATACTGACAGCTGATAGTTATCACCCTCTAAAAAGAGTTTACCATTCAGCCAACTTCGTAGACTGCGTCGCATCTGTGACATATGACAGACAATCAAATGATCTCCTTGAGCGGTTCCGCTTGAGAGGATTCCCCGATACCTGTCTTGATAAAAGCTACAAAACTAGTTAAAACCTTGAACAGAAGCCAGTTGCTTAAGAATATACAGTTTTCTGTAAACTATATACTTACTTTCGATGATAGCCGTAATGGCATGCACCTCTTGGAAATGTTAAAATTTAAATTCATGTATTATTATAATATTATATATATATATTTTTTTTACCCCATTTTCTCCCCAATTTCGTCATATCCAATTGGTAGTTACAGTCTTGTCCAATCGCTACAACTCCCGTACGGACTCGGGAGAGGCGAAGGTTGAGAGCCGTGCGTCCTCCGAAACACAACCCACCAAGCCGCACTGCTTCTGGACACAATGAACGCTTAACCCGGAAGCCAGCCGCACCAATGTGTCGGAGGAACCACCGTAAACCTGGCGACTGAGTCAACGTGCATGCGCCCGGCCCGCCACAGGAGATGCTAGAGCGCGATGGGACAAGGACACCCCGGCCGGCCAAACCCTCCCCTAACCCGGACGACGCTGGGCCAATTGTGCATCGCCTCATGGGTCTCCCGGTCGCGGCCGGCTGCGACACAGACAGGGCTTGAACCCGCATCTGTAGTAATGCAGCTTGCACTGCAATGCAATGCCTTAGATTACTGCACCACTCGGGAGGCCCAAATTCATGTATTATTAATGTATAACTTGCACTACTAAAGGAGTTTATTTATATGTTACATTGTTCTTGCAATAAGGTTTGTATTGGAAAAATATCCTGCGTCTTGAAAGTACACCTTGGAGAACATAAATTGAACAAAATCATTCTATTAATGAATTACATTGCTTTGGAAAAAGTTAATCCACATAGGTAATTACGACAATAAATGAATCCAAAGAGAAGCCATGTGAATATAGAAATTAAATTCTGTTTTCACCTCCTTCCTATAGGCCAAATTTAGACTATTATACAACAACACTGTCCATATCAGATTTTGCATATCGTTTATGAGTTAGCCCCACATCTCTATGAACTGCTGAGCCTGATGTCCTTTGTGGTAAGCTAGCTCATGAATTGAGATCATGTATCCAAGTGAGCAGACACCTAAGGCAATTGATTAATGAATGGTTTACGCCTGATGCCCTCAATTGCCCTTCGTGCTCACTCCCTTACCATATGATTCTGTATTTCTTTGTGACTAACTTGTATACAGTTAGACCAGAGAAGCCACATCCCTGATTGGCAGTTGAGTGGCAACCCTGATTAGAAGCACCTGCTGCTCAACACCTGTGTTCCCTATCAATGCTGTTTTGAATTAAAAAGATTTGTACCTACACACTGAAGAAGGTTGCTATCCCTGATGCAGTGAAAAGAAAATAAAAAAAATTGGGAAATTAAATAAGCTTTATGCAACATCTTTTTGAGTGTGGACCATCACACCTTTTGTTTGTCTGAATTCACAGGTTTTAGGCACCAGCCTAGCTTCTGGGTGCTGTGGTCTCCTTTTTGATTTGCCCCTCCTGTGCCCCTGTTGTTCAGATCCTCACTAAAACTGGCTCCATCTAAAGCTCTGAGGCTGCTTTCCACTCACTCAGTTTCCACGTTACCAACACCCCAGAGCAGAACTCCTGTTCTGTAGGCCTGTTTCTGCTCAGTGTTCAGAGTGTATTGTCCAATGTTCCAAGTGTTACAACTGAATGGATTGATCTTGATGGCATAATGGGAATAGCCAAGTTGTTGTTTGTTTAGGAACCATTTTTATAGAGATTTAGACAGGCAGAGATTTAGACGGGCAGACAGACAGTGCAGAGACCCCAAGTGCCTGAATCCCAGCCCAGCAGCAGGGAGGGGGATGAGACTGAGCAAAGCTTCCTCCTCCACCCCATGCCTGGCTGGCTGGGGCGGTGAATTTCACAGTTTCTAAAACACAAGATGGTGAAAGCACAAGAGGTACAGGCCGTAGCCATGGCAACCCGGAGACGAAATGAAATAATTGGGTCTGGGCTGCGCCCATATTGAGTTAATTAACTCAATTAACTTCTTCTTCTTCTTCTTCTTCTTCTTCTTCTTCTTCTTCTTCTTCTTCTTCTTCTTCTTCTTCTTCTTCTTCTTCTTCTTCTTCTTCTTCTTCTTCTTCTTCTTCTTCTTCTTCTTCTTCTTCTTCTTCTTCTTCTTCTTCTTCTTCTTCTTCTTCTTCTTCTTCTTCTCCTCCTCCTCCTCCTCCTCCTCCTCCTCCTCCTCCTCCTCCCCAAACTCCCAAACCTTGGCCTCAAAACCTTGGCCTCATTTAACAGTATTTGCTTCTGGGCTGGGTTGAGCTGTATGGGTTGTTGGTAGCTAGCTAGGTCAGGATGATGGATGAGTTGGCTAGTTACAGTCCTCAAAGTGTCCTACAAACCTGGATTACAGACCTAGTGGGTTCACATAGTGGCCTATTTGTTCTCTTACGAAAACTTTTAGCATATTATTGAGCGGGTATGGAGGATCAGATGGGCGAGGTTTATATTTTTGTGACTATTCCATTGGTTGCATTGTGCCAGACAAGCTCAGTCAAGCACAGATAAAGTATTTTGGATGAAAACAATTTTTACCGACTTAAATCTCTCCACGTCACAGCCTTGCCAGACAGACAGCCAGACAGACAGCCAGACGGACTAGTAACTGAGCTTTTATTCCATTGTTCAGATTTAGGCCTAGTGATTATATTGTGATTAACATTTTGGGACAAGAATGGAAATAACAAAGTACTTGAAATAAATCCCCCTCTTAATCTCTTATGTTGCCTTCCTTGCTCTTTGCCGTCTAACAGAGTGCTTTTTATACAAATGTGCTTTTTGTACAGATCGCTGTATCCTAACAAAATGTGGAAAAAGGAAAGGTGTCTGAATACTTTCCGAATGCACTGTATGCTGCCTGTACATGGTCCTGCCCTGGAAGATAATATTTAGGTTCACACCCTTGGATGTAATTTATGAACAGGAGCTGCCTCTCTGGACGCCCTGGGGGGATGAGGGGGACAGAGAAGGGAGTCCTATGCCCCCAGACCCCCTCCAGCTCCGGTACTTTATGGGGAGTAAAGGGGTCGTGTGTGTGTGTTTTCGCCTGAGCAACACAGAGGAATCTTTGTGGGGGACAACAGTTCACAGTCCCAAACTTAAACCCTCAGGTTTATTTGGATAATCGGTACACTGCTGAGGTGACTGGGTGTTGGTTCCTGGGAATGTTAGCGTTAAGTTAATTGTTTATTTTTGTTTATGCTAGATTAACTTTGCTTATTGATATTTTGATCAGTCTTCTGACATTTTAGAGAGAGGTGAGGTACTTCCTGATCGATCACGTTCAGAGATTTAAGCTAACCTTACAGATGGTCAAGCCACAATACAACTGTATACAAAGTTGTTTTTCTTTCGAGTAACAGCCCATGCCTTCCATTAACATCTATATTATGCAGAGTACATTTAATTGGTTGCACAATACAAGCAAAACATGTTGCTTGTTGTCTGCTGTGGAGTGTGAATAGCCTAATTGAATTTAATGGCATTTTAAAGGGCCGGTTCTGTGACTCATACCAATGACCTGCAAATTTCCTGATTGGAATTCCTTGGAAGTCAAAGATCTCTAGAGCAGGGGTTCTTAAACTTTTTCAGCCTGGGACCCAAATGAGAAATTCTGTGTTTTCCTGGGACCCAAGCTTATGAAAACATGCAACTATATGTAGATATCGGTACATTTCATTGCCCTTATACCTAAAACAAATGCAATATAGATAAAAACCAATGAAATACCCATATAAATAGCTATTCATGTATATTTTCCCTCATTAAAAACACTCTTACATATCTGTCTAGGTTGGAACTGTTGCTGTTAAACTGCAATAAATAATTGTAATTCTGAACTGGAATAAACTGATTGAAGCAAGATTCTTTTTGAGGCATCACACAGATGTAGACCAGAAAACACACACACGCACATCGTCCTAATGAGAGGTGTGTGACTGGTTGAAGTTTTCAACAAGCAGGTATATTCTGGACTCAGTTTTGGACAGTGCAACCCTGAGGTCATGCTCAGCAGGGAGTCTGTTTTTTGGACCTGAATTGTTTGGCATTCAGGTCCAAAAAAGTTAGCTTTCTGACGTCTACCATGGGTAAATATGTATAGAAAGTTTCGTTAAAATCAAAAGGGATGCGGTCAAAAAGTTATTGAAATCAAATTGAACGACCAATCTAGCTTAAACACTTCTGGACTGTACCTAGGCTACCTTACATAGGCCAATAAGCCCTAAGAGCACTGATCATTTGTATCCTGACAAATCTGGGTTATGGTCTTCCATTATCAGTCAGGGACGTAGACCATCATTCTATTCTCTGCTTCATTACCTCTAAAAACTCTTCTGTGAGAACCAAAAGGGTCCATTATCATATGGTCACTTGCAACAGTCACTGTGACTGAAACAAACCCACCTGTCCTCTTAACAACTCTATATGCTAACATTGACTGTGAAGGAATGAAAGGTTCCTATTTGCACCTTCAAAGAAAGTTGAATGACTTCTCTCTGGTACCTTTAGCTGAAGGGATGAGACGAGGGGAGTGGGTGGCATCGCTGTGGGATGCGTCTGTTTCAGTGTCTGGCTGTCCCAAATAGCAAACCTATTCCGTTTATAGTGCACTACTTTTGACCATGGCCCTATATAAGCAATATGGTGACATTTGGGACGCACTCTGTCTGTCTAGTCCCGTTGGCATGACAGGATAGATGGTTCTAGACTTTAGAGGATAGAAAATAGACTTCAGAGGATAGTGAAGTTTAGTTTTTTTCTCAGAGGAACAGAAGGTGTTTTCATCATTATTACCAAGACTGCTGCTGTTATATCTGGGGCCAGACAGCACCACTCTGACCTTTAGTGGTGGACTGATTGACTGACGGGTTGACGGATATACAAAGTGATAGGTGTGACAGTACCCATCTGCACTCTTAAAGATGAAATCTGCAGAAGGGGTTAACCCCACCACCGTTGTTGTTGTTACCGAGCTGAGGAGGTTCGTGCAGCATGGTGAGAATAATTTCAGTACATATTGTGTTCTTCTGTCGCTCGTGCAATGATGTCAGCGGGGGGAAAAAAAACTGTTGTTTGCAGTAACTTATTTGTTGTTGTAATATCGCAAATGGACGTGGCTGTTTCACCATTAAGGATTCCAGCTTTAAGGAAAGTCGTGTGACTTCCCTCTGATACCACTAGCTATGGTAGGGCTAGGTTCAATCTACAAAACATTAGGCCAATAACTTTGTTCCAATAGGCTATTTAGAGATAGACCCATCCAAACAAGAAATGGGTAAAAATGTTATAGCCTAATTGCTGAAGACAATGAACCCCAATGCACCACTCTGGGGCTGCTGTATGATGTCACTGTGCCTGGGTTGCAGTAAAGTGCAATTGATCATTGTTTTGCTGCATGGTGAGTTGTGGTGTGTTAAATTACAGCACCTAAGGTTTCCAGAAGCCATGCTTTTAATATTTTGGAAGCCTGCTGGGGGCCTGTGAGCTGTGGAAACTGTTGTACCATTGTTTTTTAGCAGAGTTTCTTAGTCTTGCCCTTTTTCTTAACAGTTAAGCTAAGGGATAAGTACTGCCAAGTGCCAATTCTGTCAAGGGTAACAATTGATCTGAATCCAGATTTTTTTTATGCCTGTTGTAGCTTACAGCAGTAGGCCTATACAGCAGTAGGCCTATACAGCAGTAGGCTTATTTGTTAACAATTTTTCATATTCACCATCCTTATGAGTCAGGGTTTAGAGGTCACAGCACAACCAATCAGCAGTCTGCTCTCTCTGCTCTTGTCCTGTCTTGTTATAGGCCTGCAAAATGGAATCCATATTTGTTGGCGGTTAACCGTTGTCTGCGGATCTCACAAATAGATAGTTTTTCCATCTGCGTTTTAATCCTTTGTCACCGTCTATATACAGTGTTGTATTGAATACAGTTGAACTGTATCTGTCTTTTTCTCCCCAAGTGATGATGTGCCAGATGGTGGTGTGAAAAACTAGGTCTGGGTTACATGTGATGCTTCAGTGGACTTGAATCATATTGTCTGTGTATGTCAAGCAACAACACACAGAGTTCAAATTATGGTAAATTTTTGCCTTACTTTATCTAGGGGCAACTCTGCAGTCTCTGCATAGATTGAGTTATTATGAGGCCTCATCCTGGCATAGGCCTAACCTAAAGCTATGTCATACCCTGCTAACTCACTTCTTAGGATGGAACAATGGCACATTTCCTGTTTTACAAGGAAGTAGGCCTACAGGAAGGCGTTATAGCTGTGTGACGGTGGTGGAATGGTGAGCGTCCCAAATGGCACCCTATTTCCTCTAAAGGACACTCCTTTTTCATTTATTTTTATTAGGATCCCCATTAGCCGTTGCACATGCAGCAGCTACTCTTCCTGTGGTCCACACAAAACATGAAACATAATACAAAACATTGATAGACAAGAACAGCTCAAGGACAGAGCAACATACATTTTAAAATGAGAAAATACAAATAAAAAGTCCTGTACTGACAGAACACTAAAGCCTATCTACGGTATTCACTGTCAGTGATATACATGCCTATATAAATATAAGCAATCATATCAATATATATCATACATAGCAACATATCAACAGCTCAACAAGTTATTTGGTCAGATAGGGGAGAGGCGTTGTGTCATGGGATACGGTTTTATTTTTATTTTATTTACAAATTTGACTGTTTACTTGAGTAAGTTGAGATGGAAGGGAGTTCCGTATAACTGTGGCTCTATATAACACTGTGTGTTGCCTTACAATTGTTTTGGATTT
The DNA here is from genome assembly GCA_023634145.1 of Thymallus thymallus. Classification (NCBI taxonomy): domain Eukaryota; kingdom Metazoa; phylum Chordata; class Actinopteri; order Salmoniformes; family Salmonidae; genus Thymallus; species Thymallus thymallus. Next base: position 36,505,056 of record CM042390.1, on the reverse strand, counting down.
GGGGACCGTGAAGAGACCCCTGGTAACATGTCTGGTGGGGTAAGTGTGTTTTTCTAAATTGAGTTGTTTATACAAAGAATTTGGGAGTTTCAACACAGTGATATTTCTCAGAATTGACCGGAGCCTGGTCTAAAGTCAAATCAAAATCAAAACAGGTGTAGACATAACCATGAATGCTTACTTACAATCCCTTAACCAACAATGAAGTTTTAAGAAAATTGAATTAAGAAAATATTGACTAAATAAACTAAAGTAAAAAAAAAAAAAAAAAGTAACACAATAAAATAACAAGAATGAGGCTATAAAGTAGTGCACAATATAGGGAATATGGTGATATTTAGGACATAACCATGGTTGAACAGGGAACAGCTTCATCCTGTATAGACACATAGGCTCAGATCCATCCCTGCTGCATCCACCCACCTCAGTAATGCAGTAATGCAATGTGTCAACACAATGTGTCAACACAATAAAACACAATGTGTCAACACAATGAAACACAATGTGTCAACACAATGAAACACAATGTGTCAACACAATGAAACACAATGTGTCAACACAATGAAACACAATGTGTCAACACAATGAAACACAATGTGTCAACACAATGAAACACAATGAAACACAATGTGTCAACACAATGAAACACAATGAAACACAATGAAACACAATGTGTCAACACAATGAAACATAATGTGTAAACACAATGAAACACAATGAAACATAATGTGTCAACCCAATGAAACATAATATGTCAACCCAATGAAACACAATGAAACATAATGTGTCAACACAAAGAAACACAATGTGTCACGTATTTCCCTATTGAACACATCACACAATCAATGTAGCCTACTCTACACTACAGCAGTGAGAGGTCTAAATTAGATACCTACCTGGTTTGTCAACATTTTGGTCACAATCTTTTCCAAAGTATTAGATCTTGGCTATTTCTTTACCCACATCTGTCCTTAAATGACGGTCAAAGTGCAATACAAGGTCAGAATGAGTATTTTAGGGAACTTGACTGTAGCCTAATCTATTCAGTCTCCTTGCTTTGCAGTGTAATCAAGGTTTCTTAAGCCCATTGATCTAGTCACAATTAGCCTTGCTACAGTTTTTAATTAGAGTGCTGCTGGAGCCTGATCAATCAATGCACACGCAACAACCCTACAAGCCTTTTTTGCTGATATAGAGCAAAGAACATTTAAAGTCCCTTTTCATCATCTAACAAGTAGCTTAGCTAGACTACACTATAGAAATAGCCTAGAAGTACACTCAACATGGCCGCCGGCCTGGCCCACCCATCACGGAACATTGACTTGAGTGAGAATGTCCCTTCTAGGAATTATATTTCTATGGCCCCACACCAATTTAGAATCCATCTTAGAATCTCAGAATTTTATGCCCCTCTGTGCTGTTGAGGAATGGAACACATTCCAATCATCTGAGTAATAGTAATGGGTGAATCAGCAGTGTGGTGTTAATACGATCTAGTTATGTTGATATGCATTCTGTAGGCAGCCAGGGCTATTCCTGTGTGAGCCATGTTGACAAGACATATAAGCCTAGTTAATGCTCTAGTCGGCACACACAGAAACCTGACGTTGCATTTATGTGGCAGCAGCCAGTCAGAGGACTGGTGAATCTTTTACTAATTTATAAACCTCGCATTGCTCAGATCCCTTGTAAAAAGCAGTGGAAGCAGTTTGTAGTGATCCTGCTGGTGTTGCTATTGTATTAAAACCATGCAAAGCTGCTTGTGGTTCTCAGTGTTAAGTGTTTCCATCAGACTCCTCTGTGTGCTTCATAAAGCTCTGTTTTGATCCACATGTCCACATCCCAGGCAGGCAGCTCAGGCATTTATTCTTCCTCTCCCTAATTTCCGTGGCACTGCTTTTAGTCTCCTCTCTCTTTCTCTGTCTGTCTCCCGCGCTCTCTGTCTCTCCTTCTCATCCTCTCCTCTCTTTCTCTCTTTTTCTCTCTCTCACTCTCACTCTCACTCTCACTCTCACAATTCAATTCAAAGGGCTTTATTGGCATGGGAAACATATGTTTACATTGCCAAAGCAAGTGAAATAGATAATAAACAAAAGTGAAATAAACATTCTAAAACGGTAAACATTACACTCACAAAAGTTCCAATGGAATAAAGACATTTCAAATGTCATATTACGGCTATGTACTGTGCAAAAGGGAAAATAAATAAACATAAATATGGGTTGTATTTGCAATGGAGTTTGTTCTTCACTGGTTGCCCTTTTCTCATGGCAACAGGTCACAAATCTTGCTGCTGTGATGGAACACTGTGGTATTTCACCCAATAGATATAGGAGTTTATCAAAATTGGATTTGTTTTTTAATTCTTTCTGGGTCTGTGAAATCCGAGGGAGATATATGTCTCTAACGGGTCATAAATTTGGCAGGAGGTTAGCTCAGTTTCCACCTCATTTTGTGGGCAGTGTGCACATAGCCTGTCTTCTCTTGAAAGCCAGGTCTGTTTACGGTGGCCTTTCTCAATAACAAAGCTATGCTGACTGAGTCACAGTGGTCAGGTATTCTGCCACTGTGTACTCTCTGTTTAGGATCAAATAGCATTCCAGTTTCCTCTGTGTTTTGGTTAATTCTTTCCAATGTGTCAAGTAATTATTTTTTTGTTTTCTCATGATTGGTAGGGTCTAAATGTGTTGCTGTTGCTGTTCTGGGGTCTGTTTGTGTTTGTGAACAAAACCCCAGGACCAGCTTGCTTAGGGGACTCTTCTCCAGGTTAATCTCTCTGTAGGTGATGGCTTTGTTATGGAAGGTTTGGGAATCACTTCCTTTTAGGTGGTTGTAGAATTTAACAGCTATTTTTGGGGATTTTGATCATTATTGGGTATCGGCCTAATTCTGCTCTCTCTCTGTCTCTGTCTGTCACACTGTCTTTCACTCTGTCTCTGTCTGCCACACTGTCTTTCTCTCTGTCTCTGTCTCTCTCTCTGTCTGTCTCTGTCTCTGTCTCTCTCTGTCTCTCTCTCTGTCTCTCTCTCTGTCTCTGTCTCTCTCTGTCTCTGTCTCTCTCTGTCTCTCTCTGTTTCTGTCTCTCTCTCTCTGTCTCTCTCTCTGTCTGTCTGTCTGTCTCTGTCTCTGTCTCTGTCTCTGTCTCTTTATATTGTCTCTGTCTCTGTCTCTTTATATTGTCTCTGTCTCTTTATATTTTCATCACACCACCCCATAATTTCCCTTTTCCAAGGATAGAAGATGATGGTGGGTCATAAATGCAGCTGTCAACGAGCTGCAAATTAATTTCTCCTCCATGGCAAAGATTAGAGATGCGCTGGCGGTGGTGTCACTGACTGTCTCTGGATGAGAACCATTTTTCATCAAATAATCTCCAGACTCCCGTACAGGCAAGCATGCTCGCTGAATGACAGGAGAGGGGAGAGGACAGGAGAGGGAAGGGGGGAGGGGTGGGGAGAGAGAGAGGGAGAGAGAGAGGGTTGTGAGGTAGAAAGGAGAGGAGAGGGGCTAGGAGAGGAGAGTTGGAGCAGAAGGAGACAGAGAGGGGAAGGGAGAGGAGAGGAGAGGAGTGGTGGTGTAGAGGAGAGAAAGTAAGTTCTAAACCCTGGTTGGCACATTGCCTGCTAATCTGGCTGTCAGTTAACATGAGATGTGTGACTGAGCCCCCCTCATGCTGGACTGCAGGGGTCTTCCATGAGAAGGATTAGGAGGAAAAGGGCTAAGGTTGAGCTCCCTCCCTTTATGTGCTGTAGCCAACTCACAATCGCCATTGAGAACTATTTGCAGAGTGTCTCTGTGTTTGTGTCTGTCTGGTAAATGGTTGTCTCCCCATCACACTGTAACTCCTGTGAACGGAGCCGCTAGCTGTGTGTGTATGTGTGTATGTGCGTGTGTGTGTGTGTTGGCAACTGTAATCACTCAGTAGAGGATCTCACAGATCAGAGCGATTACGGGGCTCCGCTGCCTAGCATGCTCTGCTTCTCTCTGCTCTCCTCTCCTGTGCTGGTTTTGACTCTCCCCACACAGCGGAGGGAGAGTGGCCAACTTTCCCAGCTCAGCTTAGGCCTTGGGGTGTGGTAGTGCTCTCTCTGTCTAACTAAATTAGTCATTTGGACTATTGGATGCAATAGGCTATAATGTTTAGTATTTTATACAGGTGTTGATGACTGATCTTTGACCTCTTTCTTTGTGTTGCCAGGTAGAGATTCCCCACCCATCCTGAGACTGTTACTGTGACACCGGGCTGCAGAGGGACAGGAGGACAGTGCAGCACAAGGTATGCTGCCCTGGTTACTGCAACTAGGCTAGTAGCACACTGCACTGGATAACCCCATTGGACAGCAGCTCTGTGCCAGATGGGACCTACTATACTGTCCTTTGGGCTTGAACAGGCTCTGTGTTACATTACCTGGAGCATAGAGATGGAATGAATATCCTTATTTCTAATGGGAATTGGCTTCTTGTAATTTTAATATTGTACACTGAACAAAAATATAAACTTAACATTCAACAATTTCAAAGATTTTGCTAAGTTACAGTTAATATAAGGAAATCAGTCTATTTAAATAAATTAATTTGGCCCTAATCTATGGATTTCACATGACTGGGAATACAGATATGCATCTGTTGGTCTCAAATACCCCCCCCCCCCCCCCCCCAAAAAAGGTTGGGGAGTCGATCAGAAAACCAGTCAGTATCTGGTGTGACCAACATTTGCCTCATGCAGCGCGACATCTCCTTCACATTGAGTAGATCAGGCTGTTGATTGTGGCTTGTGGAATGTTGTCTTATTCCTCTTCAATGACTGTGCGAAGTTGCTGGATGTTGGAAGGAACTGAACACACTGTCGTACACATCGATCCAGAGCATCCCAAACATTCTCAATGGGTGACATGTCTGGTGAGTATGCAGGCCATGGAAGAACTGGGACATTTTCAGCTTCCAGGATCCTTGCGACATGAGGCCGTGCATTATCATGCATAAACATGAGGTGATGGTGATGAATGAATTGCACGACAATGGGCCTCAGGATCTCGTCACGGTATCTCTGTGCATTCTAATTGCCATCGATAAAATGCAATTGTGTTCGTTGCCCGTAGCTTATGCCTGCCCATACCATAACCCCACCGCCACCATGGGGCACTCTGTTCCTAACGTTGACATCAGCAAACCGCTCGCCCTCACGATGCAATACACGCTGTCTGCATCTGCCCGGTACAGTTGAAACTGGGATTCATCCGTGAAGAGCACCAGTGTGCCAGTGGCCATCGAAGGTGATAATTTGCCCACTGATGTTGATTACGACGCCAAACTGCAGTCATGTCAAGATCCTGGTGAGTACAACGAGCATGCAGATGAGCTTCCCTGAGACGGTTTCTGACACCTGGTACAGAATTCTATCTGGATGGCTGGACTCAGGCGATCCCGCAGGTGAAGAAGCCGGATGTGGAGGTTCTGGGCTGGCGTGGTTACATGTGGTCTGCAGTTGTGAGGCCGGTTAGACATACTGCCAAATTCTCTAAAATTACATTGGAGGTTGCTTTTGGTACAGAAATGAACACTCAATTCTCTGGCAACAGCTCTGGTGGACATTCCTTCAGTCGGCATGCTAATTGCACACTTCCTCAAAACTTGAGACATCTGTGGCATTGTGTTGTGTGACAAAACTGCACATTTTAGAGTGGCCTTTTATTGTCCCCAGCACAAGGTGCACCTGTGTAATGATCATGCTGTTTAATCAGCTTCTTGATATGCCACACCTGTCAGGAGGATGGATTCTCTTGGCAAATGAGAAGGGATACAAACAAATTTGTGCACAACATTTGAGAGAAATACACTTTTTGTGCGTATGGAACATTTCTGGGATCTTTTATTTCAGCACATGAAACATGGGACCAACAACACTTTACATGTTACGTTTATATTTTTGTTCAGTATAGTAAATGAAACCGTTCTTCCAGGCTGTGTTATAGCTAGGAGTAGGGTTGCAAAATTCCAGGAACTGTCCTGGTTTCCAAAAATCCTGGTTGGAGGATTCCGGATTTCCTGTTTATTCCTTCCTGATACCAGAATACCTCCAACCGGGATGTCCGAAAAACCTGGGAATTTATTGAAAGTTCCCGGAATTTTGCAACTGTAGCTAGAAGGATGAGAGACAGGCAGACCTAGAGACCATCAGGAGAGGTGAGGGAGACAGGGAGTCCCCTCAGAGAGGTGCATAGTGTTGGGGGCTGGGAATCCACTGAGTGGCTCACTGTGAGTGTACAGTGCTGCTCAGTCAAGCGTAAAACGAGCAGCACCCCTGCGTGTGTGTGTGTGTGTGTGTGTGTGTGTGTGTGTGTGTGTGTGTGTGTGTGTGTGTGTGTGTGTGTGTGTGTGAGCTCTCATGTTCACCCTCTGACTCAGCAGCAAGGCCACTAACCTTTCTGACCCCACCTGTCACCCCCACACACTGAGTGGATAAAACATGTGTTGTCCTTAATTGACCATATTAGATTGCTTATTTTACTCCACAAGGAATTTAGACTGCCACTTTAGCCGTAAAATAACAGACACCCTTATCCAGAGCAACTAACAGAAGTGAGTGCATACATTTTCATTCGTACTGGTCCCCTATGGGAATCAAACCCACAACCCTGGTATTGCAAGTGCCATGCTCTACCAACTGAACTGCACGGGACTCCACTAGTCACTTTCTTGACAAAGTTGCCTTGAATGCATTATGTTTTAGCATAGCCATCTGTATTCACCCAATAAGGATGCAGTTTCTATATTCAATGATGCACCGGTTTGTGACGTGTTTATACTTGTCAGGAACACATTTGTTTTGTTCTCCATCATTAGTGTTTACCAGGTGTTGTGTCAGTCAGTCAGACTGTGTCTGCGGTTCAGAGCCTAGCGGTTAAGGCTTTGAGCCAGTAACTGTAAGGTCCCTGGTTCGAATCCCACAAAAATCTATCTCTGCCCTTGAGCAAGGCACTTAACCCTAATTGCTCCTGTAAGTCACTCTGTGATTGGAATGTCTGCAAAGTGTTAAATGTTTATGGTTTGTATAGTAGCCAAAGAAAAGTTTGAAAACCTGAGTGTGGTAAGTTATAATGCATAACTAAGTATTACGCTATAATAACATAACAGTATGGGATCCATTTGGGATATCGCTGAGCTTTGGCCTGCGTCTCAAATGGCACCCTCAACAAAGGCTGTCTATCACTGAACATAAAGATGGGCTGAACAGGTTGCCTGGCTACCCAAACTCCTTGCTTTGGACAAACGCTACGCCATGCCCACGGACGTTAGTTTCTTCTCCACAACGAGTCAGGATCTAAGTACCTCCCCTACGATTTCTAGAACACAAAGTTGCAAACACATTCTGTTCTGATTGGTCCCAGAAACTGATGGGTTGGGCCAGAGCCAGAACACACATGGGAGTATATAACGAACGATAGACCAGCAGAAGAATTCAGTTTGAGTCGTCAGGCAACTGAACAGGTGCTGCTCATGATTTAAGGCCACCTTCTGGCTGGAGGAAGAGCTTGCCCTGCTGAGAATTGTCCTGCTGGGTTCAAATATTATTTGTTCTCTTTCAAATTGAGCACTTGCTTGAGCCTGCCTTGTGACGGAGTGCCACATGGGCAGGGTTTGCGCTTTTGGGACTATTCCATTGTTTCCATTGGGCCAGAGCCAAGCTCAATCGAGCACAGCTAAAGTATTTAAAATAAAATAAATAGGGCCTACTATTTAAACCCAGGTCTCCCTCAGCCAGGACAGAGCTGAAGCAAAGCGAGCATAGACCAGTCTCTGTCTTGCTGTCTTTGACTCTGTCTAGCTGTCTTTGACTCTGTCTAACTGTCTTTGTCTCTGTTTAGCTGTCTTTGTCTCTGTTTAGCTGTCTTTGTCTCTGTTTAGCTGTCTTTGACTCTGTATAGCTGTCTTTGACTCTGTCTAGCTGTCTTTGACTCTGTCTAACTGTCTTTGACTCTGTCTAACTGTCTTTGACTCTGTCTAACTGTCTTTGTCTCTGTCTAGCTGTCTTTGACTCTGTCTAGCTGTCTTTGTCTCTGTTTAGCTGTCTTTGTCTCTGTTTAGCTGTCTTTGTCTCTGTATAGCTGTCTTTGTCTCTGTATAGCTGTCTTTGTCTCTGTATAGCTGTTTTTGTCTGGGTATACAGTCATGTGAAAAAGTTAGTACAACCCCTGGAATGTTCTCTTTGTTTTTTGTTGTTGTTTTTTTGTTACATATTTGGACAGATGGATATATAATCTTCACTTCAACACTATTGACAGATAAAGGTTACCCAATTTAACAAATCACACACAAAAAAAAAAAACGTTGAAAATGTTATGCTATTAAAATAAACAAAAATGCCTTTTCCTTATGGGGAAAAAGTTAGTACACCCCTACCTTTACCATCAAGACACAACTGACTTTTGCCAGACAGGTCGTCCCACCAAAGTCAGCCCAAGAGCTGACCGAAGATGCTCATAGAAGTCTCTAAGAACCCCAGGGTAACATCAAGGGATCTACAGGCCTCTCTTGCCACAATCATTCGCCACAATCGAAGTGCATGGGTACACTGTCAGAAAGAGACTGCACAAACTTGGCCTACATGGGAGGTCAGGAAGGAAGAAGCGTCTGCTCTCAAAAAAGAAAATCGTGCCATATCAAGACACAATATTCTTTTTTAGAGACTTCTATGAGCATCTTTGGTCAGCTCTTGGGCTGACTTTGGTCTGGAATTTTCATAGGACAGTGGAATGATGTACTTTGAATTGCTTTAAAATGGATTTGTAACCCCTCCCAGACTCATGGGCATCAATAATCTTTCTTCTGAGGGCTTCGGTAGGTCTTTTGATCTTTGAATGATGTGTTACCACACACCCATATGGTTAAGACCAAACCAGACCAATTTTCTTATCTTTATGGAAGGCTGGACCCTCCTATGTTTCTCTCTAATGTTTTCTAATCATTTGTACTTGTTTTGGTACCTAATCCATTTTATGTGATGGTAAAGGTAGGGGTGTACTAACTTTTTCCCCATAAGGAAAAGGCATTTTATTTTTTTTATTTTTTTTGTGTGATTTGTTAAATTGGGTAACCTTTATCTGTCAATAGTGTTGAAGTGAAGATTACTTATCCAAATATGTAAAAAAAAAAAAAAATTGGCCTTTCCAGGGGGTGTACTTACGTTTTCACATGACTGTAGCTGTCTTTGTCTGTCTAGCTGTCTTTCTGTCTAGCTGTCTTCGTCTAGTTCTTTCTAGTTCTGTCTTTGTCTTTCTAGCTGTCTTTGTCTGTCTCTGTCTAGCTGCTCCTGATGTATTGCAGGTGTGGCAGCCAGGGTTCTCATCTCAACACGGCTGCAATTTATAACCCAGGACACAGAGCAATGCTTTCAACCATCAGGACAATGTAAACAACAGTGTGGTGTGTGTAGACATGGCGACCGGGGTTTGCTGGCCTGCTTGGTTGGTTAGTCTGTGTTTGACTGTCTGACCTGAGGTTTGGCTCCCTACCACAGAGTTGGCTGGCTGGATTCTTGCTCTTTGGTCAGCTCTGTTGCCCAGGCTCGCTTTCATCTGGCCAATGTGTCAGCCACAGACTTAACTGTATTAGTTAGTTACAGACTTGGGCTTCAAGGATATTACATTTCTCTGATCTTTGATAAATATTACACAATAGTGCAAAGATTCAGCGCTGTCCCAGTTTGCTGGTTCACTTTGGTGTCTGTTCTGTTTATTGATGACGTTCTGATCACCAACAATCAACATCTGTGCTCCTTGTGCTTAAGTACAACTTTGAGTGCGCTGTTGGACCTTGACGTGTGTGTGTGTGTGTGTGTGTGTGTGTGGCTTCTCTGTGGTTGTCTAGGTCAGGGCCTGACAGTAGTATTCTAGCCAACTCTATGTGGGTTTTGTGTGAAGTACCCAATTAGAGACAGCTGCCTATCGTTGTCTCTAACTGGGGATCCTATTTATGTTTCTTCATTCTCCACCTGCGCTGTGGTACATTGTTTGTGTGTTGAGTCTGCTTGAGCGCTCAAGTATGTCATGGTTTCCTGTTTAAACCGTTATTTTTTGCGAAGTTCGTCTTAATAACAATAATGACGTCGAACTAAAACTGTGCCGCGCCTTGGCCACTCGTTTCGAAGGTCCGTGACAGTGAGAGAGACAGTGCTTCTAATTGATTGCTCATGGTGTTTTGGGAATGACTAAAAGCTTGCCCACCCTCCTTTACCACCACATAACTTCCAAGTCTTTTCTTGTCATGATGTGTTGTTTTTCTGGCAGCTTGCTACCTTTTTAGTGTTGAACTCAGCTGAGTTTCCCCTCATTCCTTTGAGCTGTCTGTCTGTCTGCCTCTTTCTCTTTCTCTATCGCCACAGTGTCCTTGAGTAAGCAATGCCTTTGGCAGTAAGCATCATGCAAAGCGTTGGGGCTGGGTTGTTTCTGCCTCTCTCTGTCAGTCTCTCACTCTCCAGGTAGCAGTGACAGGTCATTGGCAGGATGATGGAATCCTATTCCCTACAAAGTGCACTTAAAAAAAAATAAACAGAGTCCTATGGGCCCTAGTGCACTAAATAGCCTTTTGAGTGGCCCTGCTGTTTGGATTTATTTTGATATCATTCAGATATTCATGGGTTGAGTCATCAGAGCTCTGCTCCCTCTTACAGCTCCACAATATCCCATAATACCTAACGTGACCTGTGTGTGTGGACGTTAACTTATTTAATTAAAAGCAGAATCACACAATCACTAGCCTTATCTCAGACTCAGATCGTTAAGCTTGCTTTCACAGTTTTCCACCGACTCAATCTAAAATATTCATAGGTCAGTTAGAATGGAGCCTAGGTCTGTTGTCTACATGTAAGACAACACTCATCCAGTCTCTGTCCTCCCTTGTCCTTTTTCCGTTGGATCGGATGTCCGTCCGCAGGTTGCTAGTTGCTTTTACTGCTTTGCCATATGTCTCCTGTATGTTGCTCCTTTGTGATCCCTCTGAGCTGTACTGGAGGAAGACTATTCATGCTTGAAGACCTTATGTCACCCAGGGCCTGTCTCTTCCCAGGTGGCTTATTGCAGTAATACAACCTCTACCCTACAGCTCCCTCGGCCAGATTGTTAGACCCTAGGTGGTTCCACTACATTTTCATACAGTGTGTAGGCCTATACAATACACATGTACATATGTTTTATTCCTGTAGAAGTATGGCTACTCAGATGTATATTACTGACATATTGCTCTATAGGGAGACTGTCAGACCCTGTCTTACTGTCTGTGCTCTGTTTTCCTCTGTAAGATGGTCGGTTCACCCGAGTCCAGTCCTGCCCAGTACAGTACAATATCTTGATGCAATGCCCGCTTAACCCGGAAGCCAGGAAACACTGTACAGAGGAAAAGGAAACACCGTACACCTGGTGACCGTGTCAACGTGCATGCGCCTGGCCCGCCACAGGACTCACTAGAGCGCGATGGGACAAGAACATCACGGCCGGCCAAACCCTCCCCTAACCCAGATGCTGGGCCAATTGTGCGCCGCCTCATGGGTCTCCCGGTCGTGACCGGCTGCGACCCAGCCTTGAATCGAACAAGGATCTGTTGTGACACAGCAAGCACTGCGATGCAGAGCCTTAGACAGCTGCGCCGCTCTGGAGGCCCCTAGTACAATATTATTTCATTATCATTACACCAGTATCTCTGCTCTGGAGGCCCCCAGTACAATATTATTTCATTATCATTACACCAGTATCTCTGCTTTGCGTTGTTTTGTCTCCCCCAGTCAGTGTCCATTATTCTACCTCTCCAGTCCCCACGGATACAGTCTTGTTTTCTTCATTCTGCTGGAGTGTCTTATGGAAAAAAGCCAGTAACTCACTCAATATAGCCTAGTTGCAGCAGTTTAGGACACAACAGTTCACCGGACACAAGACTGAATCCAAACATTACACTGTTGATTTTTATGTGCGTTTTACATTTACTGTACTTTTCGCTGCGTTTGTTGACAACGAAATCTGAAAATACATTCAGTAACATGATAACAATATTCTTGGAAAATGTGGGGTAGGTGCAACATAAGACATAATCTATGAGAAGGGTTTGAGTGAGAGGTCTAAATGGTGTTTCCAAGTGGCTACACAACGCTCCAAAGTGTGCACAGTTCCTAAGTCATTTCAATGCACTTTATGACTCAGAGTCTTAAACTATAAGGTGCTTTTTTTGAACTCTCCTAGCTGTGCCGCTGCTCATTTAACAGGGATGCAAATTAGTCACCTTTTGGTTTTTGGGTCACTACTGGCTTTAAGCAAACCAGTGATACAAGATATTGCTTTTGTTGTGTTGAACTTGACATACTGTAACACTTGTGTGAGGTGAAGGGGTTTTTTACTCATTGAACATTATTTTTGCACACATGTAGCCTTGTGCACTTGATCGATGTCTACTATAGCGGCTACTATAATAGAGCAAAGCCTGTTTGTTTCATTCTATTTCTACTTTAAGATGTTTTTTTCCCCCAAGTGCAATATTTCGATGTGTGCGGTCAGAAGCGTTCTATTATAAAGGCTGTCATGGCTGACTGCTATATTAATGTATTGTTTATTCTGTAGACTTCAGTGTAATTTGCAGTAAAGTCTAGGCAACAAATAACATTGGATTGCTTTCCTTAAAATGTTTAACTATGTGTTTGGTTCACATTAAGCACTTTTTATTTTACACACAGAGACTGTCATGTAGATCATATTCTTGTTGTTCAATTAGTACACAGTTAAAACCTGCATTTCAAGAAGGGATCCAGCCTAAAAGTCACTAGAAATGTGCATTTAAAGCTGATTTAAAAAAGGTAGGTATCCCCCTAACAGGTATTTTGTGTGTGTTTCAGTGCAAAAAGACCAACATATTTTTAGGCCTTCACCAGTTTGCATCCCTGAAATAAAAGAGAAGCAGATGGTAATTTTGGTGCGCATAGAATGGAGTCATGAGTACATTCAGATTTTCTTCACAACTGGATTGGCCAATCGGATTTCAGACAGCATGTCCTTATATGACACCAAAGGGGTTTTGGCTTGCACGTGAAGAAGAATAGGAGAATACCTTCCTTGAATTTTATTGTGTATTATTCTGTGTTTTTATGTTTTATTTAATTTAAGCACATGATCAAATACATTTCCACCTGGTGGGATAATAAAGTTGGTCTAATCTTATCTGTCAGTCTATGTGACTAGGACTGCCCTTGAGAGGCCAGCATGACCTCAATACAGCCAAGTTGCAGCAGATACTTTGTTAGACAAGAATTTGAGAATATCGTCCTCTGTCTATGAGAAACAACATGTACAATAACACAGTAAACAAATCAATTGTTATGACTTGTGCCTTCCTTAGAAAGTCTTTGTGACTTGACTTGCCCTGTACTGGGAGGTCGGAGCATATGGAATGCATGTAAACAACCCTCTGCTATCACAAAGTAGCACATCAGGTTCCACTAGGATTTACACTGTGTGTGTGTGTGTGTGTGTGTGTGTGTGTGTGTGTGTGTGTGTGTGTGTGTGTGTGTGTGTGTGTGTGTGAGTGTGAGTGTGTGTGAGTGAGTGAGATGCTGGTACTTCAGTCAGGGAATGGTAGGTGGTAGGAGGAGTGTGATTTAAATGATTGAAGTGTTAGCGGATCATTGTTTTTCTGACAGCAGTCAGTGTAGCAGTTCTAGTGTTTACCCCAAGTAATCTATGAACACTGTTTTTAATACTTAGCTACTGCCCTTAGCTTACACTGCACTTACACCTGGCTACTGGCTACTGGACCAACTGACACGTCACCTCGTCACCTCTCTTCACATCACCATCTCTCCCCCCTCTTCTCTCTCTCTCTCTCTCTCTCTCTCTCTCTCTCTCTCTCTCTCTCTCTCTCTCTCTCGTCTACCTTGCAGTAAGGAAGCTGTAGAGAGATACTGAATGAGTTTAATTATAGTATGAAGAGCGATATAGAGGTGTGGCCTGAAGGCCTTCCAATATGTGTGTGTGTGTGTGTGTGTGTGTGTGTGTGTGTGTGTGTGTGTGTCACATCCACATTCTCTCTTAGGTAGCCTGGTTAAACATTAAGGACATTGCTGAGGCTTGCCCTCTTTCTGCAAGCACACACACACACACACACACACACACATACACACACACACACACGCTTAACCTAACATAACATAATATCCTCTTCAACCTGTCGGTTTCTCTGCAGTCCTCTCCTGGATTGTGACAGTGAGTGTTACTGAACCCCTGAGGAGCTGTGGCTCTATGAAACTGTCATGCAGAGAGAGCGAGAGAGAGAGGGAGAGAGAGAGAGAGAGAAGGGGAGAGAACTGTAGAGAGAGAGAGAGAGGGGGAGAGAGCTGTAGAGAGAGGAAGTGTGAGCAGATGATGAACAGAATGACCTTCTCTTTCACAGCAGCAGGTTATAGTCATCTCTCCTCATCTCTCAGCAGCCGCGAAAGAAAGAGAGAGAGAGAGAGAGCGAGAGAGAGAGAGAGAGAGAATCTGGTGTCAAAGGTGCTGCTGCAGGATGTATCATTCCCCTGGGCTAGGTTGGCCAGGACAGGTTTAGGACTCGGTGCTGCTGAAATATTAATTCTTCACATACAGTATGTGGGAGCGGGTTGGTTCTGTCACTGCGGACGGTTGTAGACTGACTTAAATAGAGCTGTACATAGAGGAGATGGATGGAGAGAGGAGATGGCTGGATAGAGAGAGGCATGGCCCTGGACTGACTGGCTGTGAAATATTAATGCTACCACTGTGCCATAATGGCAGCCATTCAACCATGCAGCTATTCAACCTCACCTGATCCTCAGGAGGCTTAGCTATAGGGCTAGCTATGTATGGTATACACACACACACACACACACACACACACACACACACACACACACACACACACACACACACACACACACACACACACACACACACACACACACACACACACACAGACACACAGGGCTGTGTACTGTATGGATTAATTTAAAACAGAGGTTTCTTTTTTAATTGACCCCAACGATGAAATGGGGGAGGGGACTGTGGATCTGTCTCTGTCCACCCGTTCGTTAGTCACACGTGATATCTCAGATAGCACTGGCCCGATTTTGTTGAAACTTGGTTGAATGATGCGTCTTGCCATAGAGATTCCGGCTTTACAAAAATACACTGATTGGCCAGATGTTGGCACTATAACAAAAGATTGAAAACGCAACGTTTGAAAGGTCATGCCCCTCACCCCATTTGGTACTGTACATAGGTCCCTCAGAGACCCATAAGGTCCGCCATGATGGATGTTCCGCCATCTTGAATTTTTTTAAAAACACTATTCTTCTGGCACCGAATGACCGATCTGCATGAAACTTGATATGTGGCATCTATGGACAAAGGTCTCTCAACACAATATTTTCCGGATTAGTACCTAAAACAACATGGCTACTATTGACTAATAAACATTCACGTGGGCATCGTCTGGCACATAAATGCATATAAATAAGTCAATATTACACAATTTGGTACACATGCTCAGGGATATGAGTCTAGCTAATGCACTGGCCCGATTCTGACAACTTGGGTGAATGATGCGTCTTGCCATACTGCCCTACCAAGCAAAAAGGCAGTAACTGCTCATAGCGTGGAACTAAGAAACATTGCTTTTATTTAGATAGATAGATAGATAGATAGGTACTTTATTGATCCCCCGGGGGGGAAATTTCATTATCAAGCAGCTACAACAAAAACACAGGGCAGGTGCAAAATGCCACAACGAAAGTACACAAAAGACAGATACACGGTACATGATACATAGAGCGGCAGTATGAAAAAGTATAGAAATACAGGATATCTGGAGTGCAAAAAAAAAAGCTATAAAAGGACATTGCGTAGTATGAGTGGTTGGCTGAATATGTACACTATACATTGGTGGATGTTGGATGGTTAATATACTATACAGGTTGATGGCAGAGAAATACTTCAGTAGCTAATGCGTATGATATGAGCGAGGGTAATAATAGTTTACTTAATAGACAGAATGGGTAAATGAACAGGTAAGTGAAAATTTTGCATGGTTAAATTAGCTGTACAGTTAGGTATACAGTTATATTTACAGATAAGTGAATACTTGCATGTTTACACAAACTGTACAGGTAAATGACAGGAAGAGATACTATAATAGCTAAATGTGTGTATGATATTATTGGGCTAATAATAGTAATTCCCTTAAAATACAGTCCTTAGTGCGCAGGGTTTAATTACAGACAACTGCACTTATTGCACATTTGATATACTAAAAGCAATGAGAAAAGGTGCAACTGGCAGGATACTAATATGCATTCCTGAGTGAATGCCTAGGTCCAATAATTACTTACAATATTGCATGTGATATAATATAACAACTGTACATGGGTATGTATATACAGACCTGTATGAATAAGTAGGTCCTGAGTGGATGAGTGCTGACGGAACAGAGTTACTCACGGATGGATGCATAATTGTTAAACTAGGTCCTAGCACCCCAACAGTTCCAGATCTATGTTGCCGACGGCACGGCACCCCGGTGAGGCATTATATAGTCTCATAGCCGCCGGCAGGAAGGACCTCCTGTGGCGCTCTCTGGCACACCGTGGTGGGATCAGTCTGTGACTGAAAGAGCTCCTCTGCGTCATAACCATAGCGTGCAGAGGGTGGGTGACGTTGTCCATGATGGCCAGCAGTTTGGCCAGGATCCGTCTCTCCGCCACCTCCTCTAGAGTGTCAAGGCTCATCCCCAGGACAGAGCTAGCCTTCCTGATCAGCTTATTTACCCGAGAAGCATCACCGGCTTTGATGTTTGCTCCCCAGCACACCACTGCAAAAAAGATGGCACTGGCCACCACAGACTGGTAGAAGGTATGCAGTAGTTTACTGCACACGTTGAAGGACCTGAGCCTCCTCAGAAAGTAGAGTCGGCTCTGGCCCTTTTTGTACAGGGCCCCGGTGTTACCAGCCCATTCCAGTCTGTTGTCCATATGGACCCCCAAGAACTTGTATGACTCAACCATTTCCACATCCATCCCCTTTATAGGGACTGCAGTCAGTTGTGCCTTGGTTCTCCTGAAGTCCACCACCATCTCCTTAGTTTTGCTGATGTTGAGCTGAAGGTGGTTCTGCTCACACCACAACACAAAGTCACTGATTGTGCTCCTGTACTCCTCCTCCTGCCCACCCCTGATGCACCCTACAATAGCAGAGTCATCCGAGAACTTCTGTAGGTGGCATGTTTCAGAGTTATATCTGAAGTCTGAGGTGTAGAGGGTGAACAGGAAGGGGGACAGGACCGTACCCTGGGGGGCCCCTGTGTTGCTAACTGCCCGTTCTGACACACAGCTCTGTAGTCGCACAAATTGTGGCCTACCGGTCAGGTAGTCCGTGACCCAGGAGACTAAGGGTGCTTCCACTTTCATCCTCCTCATCTTCTCACCCAGTAGCAGGGGCTGAATGGTATTGAAGGCACTGGAGAAGTCAAAAAACATGACCCTCACAGTGCAACCTGCGTTGTCCAGGTGAGAGTAGGCCCTCTGCAGAAGGTAGATGATTGCATCATCCACCCCGATGTTGCGCTGGTATGCAAACTGCAGGGGGTCCATTGATGAACACACCAGGGGTCTGAGGTGAGCGAGGACTAACCTTTCCAGGGTCTTCATGATGTGGGATGTTAGCGCTACAGGTCTGAAGTCATTCAGGACAGTGGGGTGTGCCTTCTTGGGCACTGGGACGAGGCAGGATGTTTTCCACAGCACAGGGACCCTTTCTAGGCTCAGGCTAAGGTTGAAAAGACGCTGGAGTATTCCACACAGTTGGTCAGCACAGACCCTCAGCACCCTTGGGCTGATGCCATCGGGGCCCGCCGCTTTCCACTGGTGTAGTCTCTCCAGCTCTCTCTTCACTTGGTTGGTGGTGAAAGCCAGCCCAGGTAGGGAGGTGGGGGGAAGGGGGGTGTTGAGGATCAGTCCAGGGGGGGCAGGGGCGGAGGTGGGGTCACTGATTGTCTCAGCAGAGGTGCTGTGAGCAAAGTGGGGGTGGGATAGCCGTGAGGGTGTGTGGTCTGGGGAGCTGGAGGGGAGGTGGACAGGGCCAGTATCGAACCTGTTAAAAAATTGGTTCAGCTCATTGGCTCTGTCCTGGGTCCCCTCCGTCTGCCCACTGTTTGACTTTTTGAAGCCAGTGATATTTCTCATACCCTTCCACACCTCTCTCACCTGGCTCTGCCTCAGCTTGTCCTCCATCTTCTCCTTATACACTCTCTTCCCCTCAGCAATCCGCAACTTCAGCTCCCTCTGGACGCATTTCAATTTGTCCTTGTCCTTCTCCTTGAAGGCCCTCTTCTTCTCATTCAGCAGGGCCTTCAGGTCGCTGGTGACCCAGGGTTTATTGTTTGGGAAACAGCGTACCTTCCTGGTGGGTACAGTGTTGTCTACACAAAAATTAATATAGTCTGTTATGCAGTCAGTGAGTCCATCGATGTCCTCCCCATGAGCCTCACAGAACACATCCCAGTCTGTTGTTTCAAAGCAGTCCTGTAGGGCCTCATTCGCCTCCGGGGACCATCTCCTAATAGTCCTGGTGGTTGCAGGCTGCTGTTGGACCATAGGCCTGTAGAGTGGGGTGAGGTGGACAAGGTTGTGATCCGATCTACCGAGGGGAGGGAGTGCAGTGGAGTTGTATGCATCCTTCACATTAGCATATAACAAGTCCAGAGTTTTATTATTCCTGGTTGGGCACTTCACGAACTGTTTGAACGTGGGCAGCGTGGAAGAGAGAGATGCATGGTTAAAATCCCCCGAAATTGCAAAGAAAGCACTGGGATGCGCTGTCTGTAACCTCGCGATAACAGAGTGGATGACGTCACACGCTGCGTTTGCGTCAGCAGAGGGCGGGATGTAAACAATAACAGCAATGGCCGCCGTGAATTCCCTAGGTAGATAGTAGGGTCTCAGGCTAACGGCTAGCAGTTCAATGTCCGGGCTACAAAACTTTTCCTTAAGAGTAATATGGTTCGGATGACACCATCTGTTGTTAACTAATAAAGCCAGCCCACCACCCTTACTCTTACCGGAAGAGACGCGATCCCTGTCCGCTGTGATGGTCTGGAAACCGTCGATAGTGACGTTCTGTATGGGGATGTTATCGTTCAGCCAAGTCTCAGTAAAACACATTAGGCTAGCTTCCCGATAAATCCTTTGTCCACGAACAAGTCCCGCCAACTCATCCATCTTGTTATGTAGACACCTCACATTGCCCATAATAATAGACGGTATAACCGGCTTGTACTTGAACCTCCTCCGCTTTGCCTTACATTTCAATCCCGCCCTGCATCCACGGCGTCGTCTTTTCAATTCGTCCGGAATATCAAACTTTTCCCCGGGGAGCAGCAGCGCTGCGTGGGCTAAATCCAGGAGCTGGGCTCTGTTGTAAACAATAACAGTTGACGACTCCTGTCGACGTTCAGCTGCGATAAAATCCATAAAATCCATAATCCTGAACTGTTATAGTTCGACTGTAGCAAAATAAAAAATAAAACTAAAGAAAATAGACGAAAGAAAACGAACTAAAACAACAATTAACAACGGGACAACGGGAGCTGCTTAAAAGGCGACCACTCAGGGCGGCGCCAAACAGCTGTACCTTGGTTTCAGAGTAACCTTATGCTTACTTCTAACATGATCCCCATTTTCTCCAAAACACAATACAATAGAGGCAGTATTAAGCATGTATTTAATGTAGCAAAAATGACATTAACTCATTTTCCACCAAATTAGCGAATTACTGCCTTTTTGCTTGGTAGGGCAGCATAGAGATTCGTCATTTACAAAATTACACTGATTGGCCCAAGGGGAACGCTGTATTTTTCTTGTTTAAGAATGTCTTTGGAATCAAGCAGATCTTTCTGCCATTTTATTTTAATAACTAATTGATTCACAATTATTGATTGGACTCACTAGTCAGTGTACATAAGGGTTTTAACTGCCGTAGCTACACTTCCCCTTTTATTTCTGAGAGCGAGAGAGACAGTGTTTTTCTGACAGATCCCAGGATTTGGTTAATGATTGCTGTTGTCGAGCAGAGTGCCCAAATTGACCGGGAATGAATGAAGTCACTGATACACTCCGAATTGGCACAGCGAGAGCGAGGGAGAGAGAGTGACGCGGATAGAGAGGGAGGGAGAGCGATGCAGAGAGAGAGAGGGAGGGAGTGAGGGAGAGAGTGACGTGGAGAGAAAGGGAGTGAGGGAGAGAGAGTGACGTGGCGAGAGAAGGAGGGAGGGAGAGAGAGCGATGTGGAGAGAGAGTGTGGCACAAACGCACACACACTAATCTTAACACATACCTGCTTCCGCATCTATTCTCTGACTTTGAATTGCCTTTTCTGTTCACAATTCTGTTTACCTTCACACTCGCTTTCTCCTCCCTCTTTTTCTCTCCCTGTCCCTCTCTCTCTCTCTTTCTCTCTCTCTCCCCCTCTTTTTCTTGTGCTCCTATCCCTCCCTCTCTTTCCCTCTCTCTTTCTGACTCACATTACTCACGTCTACAGAGGCTATGATCCTGCACAGTGTAGATGTGGTGGGTAGAGAACCTAGCTCTAGCGTTACATGTCATGCTGTGCTGATTTCAGCAGGAACAGATGGTCCTGACAAACTGCTGCTGTACAACACAACACAAGGTTGGTCTTCAGTGCCTTACAATGGGAGAAGCAGTTCCTGTACTGGGCATTATGTCACAATGGGAGAAGCAGTTCCTGTACTGGGCATTATGTCACAATGGGAGAAGCAGTTCCTGTACTGGGCATTATGTCACAATGGGAGAAGCAGTTCCTGTACTGGGCATTATGTCACAATGGGAGAAGCAGTTCCTGTACTGGGCATTATGTCACAATGGGAGAAGCAGTTCCTGTACTGGGCATTATGTCACAATGGGAGAAGCAGTTCCTGTACTGGGCATTATGTCACAGTGGGAGAAGCAGTTCCTGTACTGGGCATTATGTCACAATGGGAGAAGCAGTTCCTGTAATGGGCATTATGTCACAATGGGAGAAGCAGTTCCTGTACTGGGCATTATGTCACAATGGGAGAAGCAGTTCCTGTACTGGGCATTATGTCACAATGGGAGAAGCAGTTCCTGTACTGGGCATTATGTCACAATGGGAGAAGCAGTTCCTGTACTGGGCATTATGTCACAATGGGAGAAGCAGTTCCTGTACTGGGCATTATGTCACAGTGGGAGAAGCAGTTCCTGTACTGGGCATTATGTCACAATGGGAGAAGCAGTTCCTGTACTGGGCATTATGTCACAATGGGAGAAGCAGTTCCTGTACTGGGCATTATGTCACAATGGGAGAAGCAGTTCCTGTACTGGGCATTATGTCACAGTGGGAGAAGCAGTTCCTGTACTGGGCATTATGTCACAATGGGAGAAGCAGTTCCTGTACTGGGCATTATGTCACAATGGGAGAAGCAGTTCCTGTACTGGGCATTATGTCACAATGGGAGAAGCAGTTCCTGTACTGGGCATTATGTCACAATGGGAGAAGCAGTCTATGCCAATCTGCCTATCCATCCACCTTAGTACCAGTGTGAGGGGTGGCGGAGAAGGCCTGTCATGGATGCCGATATCCCCTTCAATCCCCATCCTCACTATACCTTCCAATGGTATGTGTGTGTAACCTTAGGCCTCACTCCCCCCCTATCTGAGATACCTACTGCAAACCTCATCCTCCACATACAGCACCCGTTAGTCACATTCTGTTAAAGGTCCCCAAAGCACACACATCCCTGGGTCGCTCCTCCTTTCAGTTCGCTGCAGCTAGCGACTGGAATGAGCTGCAAAAAACACTCAAACTGGACAGTTTTATCTCTATCTCTTCATTCAAAGACTCAATCATGGACACTCCCCAGCCTGACTATGCTATACCTTCTAATGCCAGGTATCTGTAACTCCCAGCCTCTCTCTCCTTTAATAACAGAGGCTTGATCTTTCACTCTGATGGAGCAGCTGAATGACAAACCAGACAGACAGACAGACAGGAAAACAGACCGACAGGCTATCCAGGCAGGGAAAGACAGACAGACAGAGAGACTAACCAGGCAGGGAAACAGACAGACAGACAGACAGACAGACAGACAGTCGTAATATTGTCCTGACTCATGTTACTACACTGTCTGTTCCTCAGCCTCCCCTAACACTTTACTAAACAGCCTAATCCAGGCTTAAAGCCCCTCCCTCTTTAAGATGATGGTTAGTAACACAGGGAAGCTCCTCTGAGTTGTTCACTTTTCATCAGGAAATAATGAATGTAGTGAATAATGAACTTCGCCCTCTCACCCATTTCAGCAAACAGGTAGTAAAGGACTCTGCTGTATATAAACAAGCTAAATCCAAAGTTGTCAATGAATTGGCCAATGCACCCTGTGTTCCGCTTACTGCAGATGGATGGTCCTCCAGGGCTACAGAGAGCTACTTAACAGTGACAGCCCATCACTCTACCCTGGACTGGGAAATGACAAGTACTGCATTACAGACACACCCCCTTTATGAGTCACACAAGTCCACATATGTTTCTCTTTGTGTGAAAACGAAATAGCATAGGCCTATAGAATGTCTGAGCCATGTTTACATATTGATTTCACACGGACATTGCACTTTATGTTAGTGTTATTAGTGTTGATGAGTAGTCGTGTGTTTTCATTTCAGAAAGTACAAAGTGTTAGTCGTGTGTTTTCATTTCAGAAAGTACAAAGTGTTGGTACTCCTGATTGTGTTCTCATCAGGTATTATATGACTCATGATAATAATATGTTTTATTGTCACATACAGCAGATAGGTGCAGTGAAATGTGTTGTTTTTCAGACATAGTAGTATGACGCCCCTGGAGAAAATTACGGCACATCGGCAGATTTTCATCTTGTCGGCTCAGGTATTCTAACCAGCAACCTTTTGGTTACTGGCCCAACGCTCATGGCAGGAGAGTAACGATTTGCACTAGTCCAGTGCAAATCAACATCCCTGTGTTTTGAGAGAAATGTCTGAGTTTGACAGGTGTTGCTCACAGTTTGCGCAAGAAAACAATAAGTGATTCTATAAATGTAACTAAGTGCTGTGCATAAGCTATATATGAATAGCCTACATGTAGTCTATCAACATTCACAGTGAATGCTTTTGTTTATATGTTTTGTGTGTATGAATTGAATATTACCAAATGTATCAGTAAAAAATATTGAGCCTATTTTAGTGGCGCAGTGGTCTAACACACTGCATCTTAGTGCTAGAGGCGTCTCTACAGACAACCTGGTTCGAATCCAGACTGTATCACAACAGGCTTTGATTGGGAGTCCCAATTGGCCCCCTTCGTCCGAGTTTGGTCAGTGTAGACCGTCATTGTAAATAAGAGTTTGTTCTTAACTGACTTGCCTACTTAAATAAAGGTAAAACAAATAATAATAATAATTGCAACCCATGCTGATTGTCTCGTTAACACAGGTGAGAGTGATGACGAGGACAAGGCTGGAGATCAGTCTGTCATGCTGATTGAGTCAGAATAACAAACTGGAAGCTTGTTAGAACTTCTTGTTCTCTGTCAACCATGGTTACCTGCAAGGAAACACGTGCCGTCATCATTGCTTTGCACAAAGAGGGCTTCACAGGCAAGGATATTGCTGCTGGTAAGATTGCACCTAAATCGACCATTTTTCAGATCATCAAGAACTTCAAGGAGAGAGGTTCAATTGTTGAGAAGAAGGCGTCAGGGCGCCCAAGAAGGTCCAGCAAGCGCCAGGACCGTCTCCTAAAGTTGATTCAGCTGCGGGATCGGGCCGCCACCAGTGCAGAGCTTGCTCAGGAATGGCAGCAGGCAGGTGTGAGTGCATCTGCACGCACAGTGAGGCGAAGACTTTTGGAGGATGGCCTGGTGTCAAGAAGGGCAGCAAAGAAGCCACTTCTCTCCAGGAAAAACATCAGGGATAGACTGATATTCTGCACAAGGTACAGGGATTGGACTGCTGAGGACTGGGGTAGAGTCATTTTCTCTGATGAATCTCCTTTCCGATTGTTTGGGCCATCCGGAAAACACCTTGTCCGGAGAAGACAAGGTGAGCGCTACCATCAGTCCTGTGTCATGCCAACAGCAAAGCATCCTCAGACCATTCATGTGTGGTTGCTTCTCAGCCAAGGGAGTGGGCTCACTCACAATTTTGCCTAAGAACACAGCCATGAATAAAGAATGGTACCAACACATCCTCCGAGAGCAACTACTCCCAACCATCCAAGAACAGTTTGGTGACGACCAATGCCTTTTCCAGCGTGATGGAGCACCTTGCCATAAGGCAAAAGTGATAACTAAGTGGCTCGGGGAACAAAACATCGACATTTTGGGTCCATGGCCAGGAAACTCCCCAGACCTTAATCCCATTGAGAACTTGTGGTCGATCCTCAAGAGGCGGGTGGACAAACAAAAACCCACAACTTCTGACGAACTCCAAGCATTGATTATGCCAGAATGGCCTGCAATCAGTCAGGATGTGGCCCAGAAGTTAATTGACAGCATGCCAGGGCGGATTGCAGAGGTCTTGAAAAAGAAGGGTCAACACTGCAAATATTGACTCTTTGCATAAACTGAATGTCATTGTCAATGAAAGCCTTTGACACTTATTGAATACTTGTAATTATACTTCAGTGTACCATAATAACTACTGACATAAAGATCTAAGAACACTGAAGCAGCAAACTTTGTGGAGACCAATACTTATGTCATTCTCAAAACTTTTTGGCCACGACTGTACTACTGATCACTAAAATATCCTAGTGATTATGATCACACTTCCTCAATTCAAATATTATGGCGGCACTCAACCAAAGATGGTTTGGTATGGTTTAGACATTTGGGAACCAAGCTCGAGTTATTGGTTTGGCCCTATCACCACGACAAGTTAAAATACTGTATCTTCACGCCTAGAATAAAAACGTCCAGGCTTCCGTAATTATTGTCAAGTTTGGAAACAACGAATCCCGTCCGAATCGTCCTCTGGAATAACGGACATTGTGGAGTAATAAGTGATAAACAATAACGGTCTCTAGTAATACGTGCATGCGATGTATACATGTGGCGTGTTAAGAGAGCAAGAGTTGAGGTAATAGGGAATGTTTTTCCTAAACAAATTAGGGATTTCTGTAGTCATTTGTGTGTCTTCATTATTTAATCAAACAACGCTCAGTGAATATAGTTGATTTGATTAAAACACATAGGATCTGTCAATGTATAGAAAAATACAGGTTTAAACATTTTGACCAATCGATTGGTCAAAAGAACAGACGACTCTTAGTCGACCAAGATTTTTTAAAGTCGGGGACAGCCCTAAAGCAAGGTTTTAAAAAATTATGTTTTGGTCAAATATTATATCTGTTTGGGCTTCTTGCGGTCAATTTACAGTCTACAAAGTATTTGTAATTATGTTCCGGCCACCTGACCATCCACTCAAGAAAAAAATCTAGTTGATGATCCCAGCTGTACAGTGTAAACCTCAGGGCCATCCTCCTGCAGATGATCCCAGCTGTACAGTGTAAACCTCAGGGCCATCCTCCTGCAAATGATCCCAGGTGTACAGTGTAAACCTCAGGGCCATCCTCCTGCAGATGATCCCAGCTGTACAGTGTAAACCTCAGGGCCATTCTCCTGCAGATGATCCCAGCTGTACAGTGTAAACCTCAGGGCCATCCTCCTGCAGATGATCCCAGGTGTACAGTGTAAACCTCAGGGCCATCCTCCTGCAAATGATCCCAGGTGTACAGTGTAAACCTCAGGGCCATCCTCCTGCAGATGATCCCAGCTGTACAGTGTAAACCTCAGGGCCATTCTCCTGCAGATGATCCCAGCTGTACAGTGTAAACCTCAGGGCCATCCTCCTGCAGATGATCCCAGCTGTACAGTGTAAACCTCAGGGCCATCCTCCTGCAGATGATCCCAGGTGTACAGTGTAAACCTCAGGGCCATCCTCCTGCAGATGATCCCAGCTGTACAGTGTAAACCTCAGGGCCATCCTCCTGCAGATGATCCCAGGTGTACAGTGTAAACCTCAGGGCCATCCTCCTGCAGATGAACCCAGGTTTACAGTGTAAACCTCAGGGCCATCCTCCTGCAGATGAACCCAGGTTTACAGTGTAAACCTCAGGGCTATCCTCCTGCAGATGAACCCAGGTTTACAGTGTAAACCTCAGGGCCATCCTCCTGCAGATGATCCCAGCTGTACAGTGTAAACCTCAGGGCCATCCTCCTGCAGATGATCCCAGCTGTACAGTGTAAACCACAGGGCTATCCTCCTGCAGATGATCCCAGGTGTACAGTGTAAACCACAGGGCCATCCTCCTGCAGATGATCCCAGGTGTACAGTGTAAACCTCAGGGCCATCCTCCTGCAGAGGCGGATGTACAGATGTTGCCCAGAGAAACGCTTCTAAAAACAAAGCATTCTTTAAATTTATGCTGCAGATTTAGTTTTTGTTTTAAGCTTGGCGGGAAAAAAGGGAAGATATTAAATATAAAACCTATAGGTCTAGACTAATAAAAACATATAGGTCTAGACTAATAAAAACATATAGGTCTAGACTAATAAAAACCTATAGGTCTAGACTAATAAAAACATATAGGTCTAGACTAATAAAAACATATAGGTCTAGACTAATAAAAACATATAGGTCTAGACTAATAAAAACATATAGGTCTAGACTAATAAAAACATATAGGTCTAGACTAATAAAAACCTATAGGTCTAGACTAATAAAAACATATAGGTCTAGACTAATAAAAACATATAGGTCTAGACTAATAAAAACATATAGGTCTAGACTAATAAAAACATATAGGTCTAGACTAATAAAAACATATAGGTCTAGACTAATAAAAACCTATAGGTCTAGACTAATAAAAACATATAGGTCTAGACTAATAAAAACCTATAGGTCTAGACTAATAAAAACATATAGGTCTAGACTAATAAAAACATATAGGTCTAGACTAATAAAAACATATAGGTCTAGACTAATAAAAACATATAGGTCTAGACTAATAAAAACATATAGGTCTAGACTAATAAAAACATATAGGTCTAGACTAATAAAAACATATAGGTCTAGACTAATAAAAACATATAGGTCTAAACATATAAAGACATATAGGTCTAGACTAATAAACAAATATAGGTCATTACTAATAAAAACATACAGGTCTAGACTAATAAAACAAAAAACAAAGCTGTAATAAAAAGCTCTCTGACGTGTCTTTTGTTTTCCCAGAATCCCTATGCTAATCTGTGGGGTTAAGTTGAAAGCCCTTTGCTGCCTCTGGCTGGGATGGGCCTGTGTGTGTGTGCCTGTTTCCCTGTGTGCATGTGTTGTCTGTCTCTGTGCCTGCGTGTGTGCTTCTCTGTGTGTGTGCGTGTGTATGCTTATTCTCTGAGTGTGCATGCTTCTCTCTGAGAGAGAGAGTGTGTGTGTGTGTGTGTGTGTGTGTGTGTGTGTGTGTTTGAGCCCTCCTGTCCTGTGTCCAGCTGTGTCCTCATTCCCTAATGGGTATTTATGTCTGTCATAGAACACCCCTCCCCAGCCCACCATCAACTGATAGTTTTATTAATAACACTATTCCACTCTGGTCTGCATTGGATTTGACAATTAAATAATTTAATTTGCAGATGAAGAGAGAGTTAGATGGGTACTGTAGAGGAACTTAGTACATAGTTGAACCATCCAGATAAGAGATGTCATGGTCAGAGAGGGATGGAATGCTCTGTTTGTGTGTTTGTGTGTGTGTGTGTGTGTGTGTGTGTGTGTGTGTGTGTGTGTGTGTGTGTGTGTGTGTGTGTGTGTGTGTGTGTGTGTGTGTGTGTGTGTGTGTGTGTGTGTGTGTGTGTGAGACAATCTGGACATGCGCTCTTTTCTGCTCTGGTTTTGTAACCTTCTTTACTCTGATTAGCGTAGATGTATTTTGTAACCTTCTTTACTCTGATTAGCGTAGATGTGTTTTGTAACCTTCTTTACTCTGATTAGCCCAGATGGGTTTTGAAACCTTCTTTACCCTGATTAGCCCAGATGGGTTTTGTAACCTTCTTTACCCTGATTAGCCCAGATGGGTTTTGTAACCTTCTTTACTCTGATTAGCCCAGATGGGTTTTGTAACCTTCTTTACTCTGATTAGCCCAGATGGGTTTTGTAACCTTCTTTACTCTGATTAGCCCAGATGGGTTTTGTAACCTTCTTTACTCTGATTAGCCCAGATGGGTTTTGTAACCTTCTTTACTCTGATTAGCCCAGATGGGTTTTGTAACCTTCTTTACTCTGATTAGCCCAGATGGGTTTTGTAACCTTCTTTACTCTGATTAGCCCAGATGGGTTTTGTAACCTTCTTTACTCTGATTAGCCCAGATGGGTTTTGTAACCTTCTTTACTCTGATTAGCCCAGATGGGTTTTGTAACCTTCTATACTTTGATTACTCATCAAACGTTGGTGCGCCATCAGACTAATTACATTTATTTTGTGTTTTTCTTTTTTGTTTCCTGTCTGAAATGTCCTTGTGGAACAGGGAGGCACAAATAACACTGTAGATATTGCTGTCAGTACACACACACACACACACACACACACACACACACACACACACACACACACACACACACACACACACACACACACACACACACACACACACACACACACACACACACACACACACACATTCTGTCAGCAGCTGTGTGTTTAATTAGGTTTGTGTTGGTCAGTCTTCTCTCTCTCAAACAATTTGAAGATTTTAGAAAAGCTGTTCACATTTACTTTCCCCTTAGCTAACAAGACGAACAAGACAAGTAACGAAAAGCAAAATCACTAGCCTGTCAAAATCACTAGCCTGTCAAAATCACTAGCCTGTCAAAATCACTAGCCTGTCAAAATCACTAGCCTGTGTTGGCTACTTTGAAGCAAGGTAAGACATGCCTCATAATATGTAGTAAAACGTTCAGGTTTCAAACAATTAAGTAGATTCTTTCAAAATGCACACTGCCTCCAGCTTCAAGTGGTGTGTGATGTGCTGAAGCCTACCTCGTTGCCTGTCCACTTGAATGGCGAATGGGCAGTGCACTTCAATTACCAATTGAGGAATAAAAATAGTAGCTCTTTAATCGTGGCCATTGAAACAGTTTTTAACACGCGATTGCATATCATTTTTGCCCAATGATTGTGTTTCTAAAAGCACGTTTCACTCCAGCAGCTGTTTGATGATCTGTAGGAGTGCTACATCCACTGATGTTTGCATAGTCGCAATGGGATTTTTTATTCTCCCGGACAATTGGCCGGCGGCAATTTTATTTATCGGCTTTTCATTTATTTTTTGGGGCCAAAAGTTGGCTTTTACCGGCTAACAACCCTGGCACACACACACACACACACACACACACACACACACACACACACACACACACACACACACACACACACACACACACACACACACACACACACACAAACACACACACACACACGCTGATACCCCTCTGATATGTCATGCATTTGCCTGACCCTCTGATATGTCATGCATTTGCCTGACCCTCTAAAAAGACACCATCTGCAATCTCCACCCAACGTCAATACTGTCTACCTGCCCTGTGTGTGTTTGTGCGAGCATGTCACAAAGAAAGGGGAGGGGCACTGGATGCAACGTCAATGTCATAGACTAAAGATGAGCTGCACTAGGCTTTAGGTCTATATTGCATGCAGAGACTTCATACACCAACTTTGCTCATTGTTGTTTTTAACGGGATGTTGCCTTGTTGTTGTTTTCATCTTTGTTGTTGTTGTTGTTGTTGTCGTCTAATTGTTGTTCATGCAGAGTGGTAAAACAGTGCAATTTATGACTTCGCTTTGGCACAGACAGTACCCAAAGTAGGAGGCACAGCACAGAGAGGTCAGGCTGATTTTCCATACAGAGCCTGTGTACTATACTGTATAAGGTGGGCGGGATAATGCAGCAACTACCTCCTGTGGCTCAGTATGACTGTCTGGCTGATGGCTCCATTCTACAGAGCATCTTAATGATGATCCCCCTGGTGTCCTTCCTATGTTCCATAGAACACACCACTCCTCATAAACATACTGCTACTGCTACTGTATGGGATCTAGCCGCTGCATTCTACTGCTGCATTCTGCTACCGCATTCTACTGCTGCATTCTACTGCTGCATTCTACTGCTGCATTCCGGAACCCTGCTGGGTTATAATGAGAAGATAGTTGCTCAAAACCCCTATAGGTCTTGACCTTAAACAATTATATGGATTTTTGTTGTAGAGTAGGCCTAATTAGCCAATCAGTTTGGTAGCATTCAAAGTGTTTTAGGGTCCATTATACTTCTTTTATCCAGATGTAGGAAAAGGATGAAGTGTTCTTTCTGTTTTAACTGAAGTCTGCTTGCTTGGCCTTCAGACAATTATGACTAAAAGGCTGCCTTCCACTGTTCTGTCTGCTTCTGGTCAATACAGAAGTGTTGATGAGAGAAAAGCTGTTTTAGCCATACATGCTGAAGACAGAGAAGTTGTTAGTTTCTTCTCTCTTTCTCCAGTGATTAAAACAATGTGAGCTCGTCATCTCTCTGCAGCAGCTCTGGGCTCTACGCTAGCATGGTTCACACAGATTACCTCGTCCCTATTAACCCATGTTTAGATGTTCTGTTTCTTTTTAAAGATAGTGAAAGAGGATAGTGTTACAGGATCCCAGTATTTCTGTTATTGTGTTTCAGCTGAAAGGTTAAACAAAATCTGAGTTTACAAGTTTTTTTGATAATTGAATGTTAAAAAAATGAACGTTTTTATATAAAAAAATATATAATAGTTTGTAAGCTGATTTCAATGTATTTTCCAGTTATGAAGACATGGATGTCTCATGGTATGGTGGGGTATGCAAAATGGGTCAACCTTGAGCACCTTTATCTCTTGAATGAGCACTTCTACAATGGGCAAATATGTATGGAGGTTTAGTTCAAATCGAAAGGGGTTCAAATGGCTACCCAGACTTCTTGCTCCGAGCAAATGCTACGCCACACCCACAGACGTCAGTTTCTTCTCCGCAATGAGTCTGGATCTGAGTACCTCTCTGACCCTTCATCAAATGCAAACACATTCAGGGATGTCTGATTGGTCAAGAAACCAATGGGTTGCGCCAGACCCAGGAAACGTGGGTTAAGCTACGTTTTAAAAATGTGTTAGAAACGATCCAATCACTGATTACTTAGTTTTGTACAAACAACTTTAATGATGGCAGTCTCAGACTAAAGTATGTAGCCAGAGACCTGTATATAATGATGAGAAGCTCATGTCTCTGCCCTAATGGGAGTCGTTATCCCAAAGGCGAAAAGGCATGCAACAAGTTTACTTCCGTAATAATAACCCATAGAAACACGTTGGGCTTATTTTGGGCAGATTTTGGCGAGAGTGAAGCCTCTCTCTTTGCCTCTTGCTCTCTGATGTAGCAAACTACAGAGCAGCGAAAAAATGTAGTATCAGACTACAAAAGTGCTTGGACTTAGTTCTGAAATGACTGAGTTAGTCTTCAGTGTTCTAGTGTTAAGTTATTTTAAAATATAGGTCTATAGGTCCATTGTCTTTTATTTCCATACTTTATATCTGGTTTTAGTCGTTTCAGTTTACACTTATAGCGTTTTTTATCCCAAGCATTTATTTCAATTTTATATGTAAAGTGTTGGTCCCATGTTTCATGAGGTGAGAATAAAAGATCCCAGAAATGTTCCATACGCACAAAAAGCTTATTTCTCTCAAATGTTGTGCACAAATTTGTTTACTTCCCTGTTAGTGAGCATTTCTCATTTTCCAAGAGAATCCATCCACCTGACAGGTGTGGCATATCAATAAGCTGATTAAACAGCATGATCATTACAGAGGTGCACCTTGTGCTAGGGTCAATAAAAGGCCACCCTAAAATGTGCAGTTTTAATATGGAGTTGGTACACTATACATACACTAAAAACTATATATACAAAAATATGTGGACACCCCTTCAAATTAGTGGTTTCGGCTATTTCAGCCACACCCGTTGCTGACAGGTTGTTTAACGCCGTTTTGGTTACTACATGATACCATATGTGTTATTTCATAGTTTTGATGTCTCTTATTATACAATGTAGAAAATAGTAAAAATAAAGAAAAACCCTGGAATGAGTAGGTGTGTCCAAACTTTTGACTTGTACTATACATATATATATAATTTTAAATATTACGCTGCCCGAAAAAACGCTTAGGCAGCCCGCCCAATGATTTCAAGGCAGAAAAATCCCTGTTTGTAACAGGCGGTGTGCTATGCTGGGCTGTTGTGGTCTCTTAGGAAAGACTGAGATATCTGTTTACTGCAGTTCGCTGGTTTTAACACCTGCTGTGGGTCTACTCTGCAGTGGTTCAGGCTGCGGTGTGCTGGGCCGTGCTGGGCTGCTATAGTCTCTCATTATTTAGGTTGAATACCTAGCGTGTGCGTCTAGGTCTGCAGTATTTCAGTGTGATATAAGGCTGCGGTGAGCTGGGCCGTGCTGGGCTGCTGTAGTCTCAGGGTGGGGGAGGCAGGTCCTGGCTTCACTGTAGACCTAATATAGGTATACACACTCACTGATTACCCCAGAGAGGACACCAGAACCACTGGCTGATGAAAGGAAGTGAGGGGGTAGGAGGGATGGAGGAGAGAGGGTGGAAGAGTGGGGGATAGAAGGAAGTGGAGAGAGAGCTTGTAATTAGTCGCTTTGAGCCATGGGTAGCGAGGGACACCTGTGTATTCATGACACACAGACACATAGGAAGAAAAACACAAAGCTACTCTTCCTTATCACAGTGGGAGGATAAAATATGTCTTCTTATATGACTAACAGTGTAATAGTCTAATACTAAAACTTGATAAGACATTTTCTTATGCTACTAATCCTTACTACTGGATTACGTTATAGTACTACCAGTAGTACTAGATTGCTCTTTTCTCAACCTTTGTTTCCAGTCAAACAAAAAGTTGTTGTTTTTGTTTGTAATTAAACCCTAGTCTGTAATGAAACAAAGGAGAAATTACAGATAGGATTAAGTGCCATTCCGTTCCCTGAGTGTTCTGTTGCTACGCAGAGAGGAGTGTCATGCAACAGTGCTAGTGTTTACTGTCTAAGTGGCAGTGCCCTGTTAGTGAATGCGTATCTCCCTCTAGCTAGGTGGAAGAATTGGCTGCCATTTTCTTCTCAGTGGCAGGTGAGGCTGTAATTGTTTGCAGCAGTAGGACTGCAGCCTGAGGCGATGTGCACAGAGCCAGCTTCTCTTTGACTGACAGATCCTTCTCTCTCTCTCTCTCTCTCTCTCTCTCTCTCTCTCTCTCTCTCTCTCTCTCTCTCTCTCCTTTTACATTTACACGTGAGTCATTAATCAGAGGAGTGCTGCTTGGGAGCCTCACAGCCATCACTTTTTCATTCCTCGTTAATGATCCTCTCCTGGAGGGCCAGAGAGTGGGATGAGGTGAGAAAAGGAGAGAGGAATAGATGGCCTGCTGTGGAGGTGTTGGCAGCAGTACTGCTCTGTGTTAAGACATTTTATTAAAATCTGTTCATATACACCCCCTGGAAGAATATCACACTTTTTATGAATATTTTCTGACAAGCGAGCACTTAGGTCATTTTCACTTTTTCATAAATTCTTAGAAGTTTTGGGAATTATGTATACTAAGGCATTCTCTATAATTCTATAGCATTATAGAGTGGGAAAGCAGTCGTGCGTTTGGACAATTAATTAAAAAAAAGGAATAAAAATATCTGTCTTGTCCAGGACCGGAGTCTAGGCAGACTGGTGCACCATAGCCAATCAAAACTACAGTAGGTCTTTATGAAAACAAACCATTTGCCACAGAGGCCTACCATCATTAACTTTGAACTGGACTGTGTGATTACAGGCAACTTTAGATTAGAACGCTTTTGCCAAAAGCCACAAAATACACCTGAATGGATTTCTTCAAATTTGTTAATACCATGGGATTCCTCTTACATTTGGGAACTATACAGTCCTATTGATCAAACAACCATGAAAAGGTATACTCTCTCTCCCTCAGTTATGCACATCAACAACAACAACAAGATCAACAACTAATGCTAGCCAGAGCAAGATGAGCTAAAATATAACTCGCACTTCTCTGCCTTGACATAGAGCTGATTCTCCCAACAGCCTCCCTGTCTAGTGCTGTTCTGCCTGTATAGTGTTGTTCTCCCTGTCTAGTGTCTAGTGCTGTTCTCCCTGTCTAGTGTTGTTCTCCCTGTCTAGTGCTGTTGTGTTGTTCTCCCTGCCTAGTGCTGTTCTCCCTGTCTAGTGTTGTTCTCCCTGTCTAGTGTTGTTCTCCCTGCCTAGTGCTGTTCTCCCTGTCTAGTGTTGTTCTCCCTGTCTAGTGTTGTTCTCCCTGTCTAGTGCTGTTCTCCCTGTCTAGTGTCTAGTTCTGTTCTCCCTGTCTAGTGTCTAGTTCTGTTCTTCCTGTCTAGTGTTGTTCTCCCTGTCTAGTGCTGTTCTCCCTGTCTAGTGTTGTTCTCCCTGTCTAGTGCTGTTCTCCCTGTCTACTGTTGTTCTCCCTGTCTAGTGCTGTTCTCCCTGTCTAGTGTTGTTCTCCCTGTCTAGTGCTGTTCTCCCTGTCTAGTGTCTAGTTCTGTTCTCCCTGTCTAGTGTCTAGTTCTGTTCTCCCTGTCTAGTGTCTAGTTCTGTTCTCCCTGTCTAGTGTTGTTCTCCCTGTCTAGTGCTGTTCTCCCTGTCTAGTGTCTAGTTCTGTTCTCCCTGTCTAGTGTTGTTCTCCCTGTCTAGTGCTGTTCTCCCTGTCTAGTGTTGTTCTCCCTGTCTAGTGCTGTTCTCCCTGTCTAGTGTTGTTCTCCCTGTCTAGTGCTGTTCTCCCTGTCTAGTGTTGTTCTCCCTGTCTAGTGCTGTTCTCCCTGTCTAGTGCTGTTCTCCCTGTCTAGTGTTGTTCTCCCTGTCTAGTGCTGTTCTCCCTGTCTAGTGTTGTTCTCCCTGTCTAGTGCTGTTCTCCCTGTCTAGTGCTGTTCTCCCTGTGTAGTGCTGGTCTCCCTGTCTAGTGGCTAGCTCTTATCAGGCTTAGCTCATGTCAGCAAACACCCTGTAAGCTGGACCAATGAAGTGTGTGTGTGTGTGTGTGTGTGTGTGTGTGTGTGTGTGTGTGTGTGTGTGTGTGTGTGTGTGCGTGTGCGTGCGTGCGTGCGTGCGTGCGTGCGTGCGTGGGTTTAGTTCTATGTGAGTGTGGGTTTAGTTCTATGTGAGTGTGGGTTTAGTTCTATGTTACCCCGTTTCCACCAAAGCATTTTGAGAGCCGGTTCGGAGCCGGTGCCTACTCTTTTCGGCCAGGAAAATTGGTTCCAAAGCGGCACCAACTCTTTGCTGGACTAGAACCGTTCTTTTACCACGTCATGCTTACGTCGGGGCTGGGGGCGGGGTTATTGTGACCAACAACACGACGGGAAAGGTTGTGACCGCCATTGCTAAAAACACAGCGCTAGTAGAAAGATAGCACAACGATTGAAGAAAGATGGATTCGCAAAGCCAGGAGAAACATTTGCAGAAAGACGATGTAGTAATTGTTATGCTTGAAGTTGTCGCAAGCGTTTCTGGGAAAGCTAAGACGTATGGCGATGTACACAGTGACGTAACGACGTCGTTCGCTGGGCTCTCTAGTCAGTGAAAAAACAAACAGGTTCTGAGAAGGTTCGCAAGTTGAACCAACTTTGAACCAACTTTGAACCAGCACCAGTTCCGAACCAGTTATTTTTTGGTGGAAACGAGGTATGTGAGTGTGGGTTTAGTTCTATGTGAGTGTGGGTTTTTAGTTCTATGTGAGTGTGGGTTTAGTTCTATGTGAGTCTGGGTTTAGGTCTATGTGTCTGTAAGAAAGAAAACAATTGGAAGGAGCAAACAGGAGAAAGGGAGTATTGTTCTCTGCTGTCTCTTCTTAGCCCATCTCCCTCAGACAGAGAGGATACGTACTGCTGGCTCGTCTTAGCCCATCTCCCTCAGACAGAGAGGATACATACTGCTGGCTCTTCTTAGCCCATCTCCCTCAGACAGAGAGGATACATACTGCTGGCTCTTCTTAGCCCATCTCTCTCAGACAGAGAGGATACATACTGCTGCCTCTTCTCAGCCCATCTCCCTCAGACAGAGAGGATACATACTGCTGGCTCTTCTCAGCCCATCTCCCTCAGACAGAGAGGCTACGTACTGCTGGCTCTTTGATTGCTGTGTGGTTTCCATCTTGGTGGAGTCATTCCATGGTTAAGTGGCTGTCACCCTCAGTTCATTTTCCTCCCTTCTGTAGGCCTAACGAGGACAGGACAGGACAGACTGCATGGGGCTCAATGCTGCAAGAGAGAAGGCACACACACACACACACACACACACACACACACACACACACACACACACACACACACACACACACACACACACACACACACACACACACACACAATCACACAATTATAGGCAGGCAGGACTCAGTCACTGTGGTGTACAGCTCTGTTCTCGTTGCTGACTGGATGGAGGCTAGCTAGTCTAAATATTTTGCGTCTGACTCTGGGGAAAAATGTCAGAGAGTTCTGTCTTTCGATTACAATTTCGACAGGAGGGAGTATGAGACCTAGCTTTGTGTCACTGCAAAGTCAGTTGCTCTGTCATCATACCGGTTACAGTGTCTCACTCTCTCTCCAGATGATTTGGTGTTCTGCCAGATTAGTAGGTCTCCTGTTTGGAAACTTCTGTTATTTACATAACTACATTTCCCTTTCTCAACTGAAAGTTGTCACCGCCCACCCACATTTCCCATCCCCCATTGTTGTTGACTTGCAGACCAGTTTACTTCCTGGTTTAGTTTTGCATAATGGTTCCTGAGAGGGCGAGGTCACTTCTGTTGTGAGACTGTGACATGTGACATGGCATATCTGCACAGTATCACTGTGGGTGTTGTTTTAGTACAGCTCCCGGTGGTGTGGTGTTGTTTAAGTGTAGCTCCCGGTGGTGTGGTGTTGTTTTAGTACAGCTCCCGGTGGTGTGGTGTTGTTTTAGTACAGCTCCCGGTGGTGTGGTGTTGTTTTAGTAAAAGCTCCCGGTGGTGTGGTGTTGTTTTAGTACAAGCTCCCGGTGGTGTGGTGTTGTTTTAGTAAAGCTCCCGGTGGTGTGGTGTTGTGTTAGTACAGCTCTCGGTGGTGTGGTGTTGCTTTAGTGTTATGTTCCATGATGATGGGGTTGATTGGTAGCGTTGCGTGTGGCTGGTGGCTAGTTAAACCAATAATCATATATTTAAATACATGGCTCTTGTTAAACCCATAAAGTGTCCATTTGGCCTCACTGGCATAGCTGTGGTATGTGGTGGTTTTATCTATAGCAAAGCAGCACCCAGTCAGTCAGTCACACACCCAGTCAGTCAGTCACACTGCAGTCAGTGTGTTTGGGTGGGTGGATGGGTGGGTGGATGTGTGTTTGGGTGGGTGTGTGTGTGTTTGGGTGGGTGGTTGTGGGTGTGCCTGCCTGCGTTCTGTCCACCTCTCTCTGGTTCGTCCACCTGCCAGCCCATAGCTGCCCGGTTGACCTAATCCATGGGGATGGAGAACATGGTTGGATTAATGCAGATGACCACCGGGATTAATCTCTTATACATGATAAATTATGATTATGAGTTATTATTCTGTATGGCTAAATCCTTCCATTAACATAGTGAAAGGAGCAGATGAAGTGAGAGAGAGACTAGGTGAGCGAGAGACTAGGTGAGAGAGAGACGAGGTGAGAGGAGCAGATGAAGTGAGAGAGAGACGAGGTGAGAGAGCGACGAGGTGAGAGAGAGACGAGGTGAGAGAGCGACGAGGTGAGAGAGCGACGAGGTGAGAGAGCGACGAGGTGAGAGAGCGACGAGGTGAGAGAGCGACCAGGTGAGAGAGAGACCAGGTGAGAGAGAGACCAGGTGAGAGAGAGACCAGGTGAGAGAGAGACCAGGTGAGAGAGAGGAGTGTAACATGGAGAGCTGACAGACTGAAAGGCTAGGTTCGAGTGGGCAGCGGAATGATTTAGGCTAGATAAATCACAGAAACTGAAGCAGA
The DNA here is from genome assembly GCA_023634145.1 of Thymallus thymallus. Lineage (NCBI taxonomy): Eukaryota > Metazoa > Chordata > Actinopteri > Salmoniformes > Salmonidae > Thymallus > Thymallus thymallus. The sequence continues at coordinate 36,466,882 of CM042390.1, read as the reverse complement.
CCGTTTCTTTTAAAGTGTATGTCTGTAAGTGCTTTTAAAGGGTGTGTCTGTCTGTCAGTGTGTGTGTTTAACTGTCAGTGTGTGTGTTTAACTGTCAGTGTGTGTGTATAACTGTCAGTGTGTGTGTGTGTGTAATTGTCAGTGTGTGTGTGTGTGTGTGTGTGTGTGTGTGTGTGTGTGTGTGTGTGTGTGTGTGTGTGTGTGTGTGTGTAACTGTCAATGTATGTGTACAGTCTTGAGTTTTGAGAATGACAATTATGGGTCTCCACAAAGTTTGCTGCCTCAGTGTTGATGATGGCAATTTGCATATACTCCAGAATGTCATGAAGAGTGATCAGATGAATTGCAATTAATTGCCAAGTCCCTCTTTGCCATGAAAATGAACTTAATCCCCAAAAACATTTCCACTGCATTTCAGCCCTGCCACAAAAGGACCAGCTGCCATCATGTCAGTGATTGTCTCGTTAACACAGGTGAGAGTGTTGAAGAGGACAAGGCTGGAGATCACTCTGTCATGCTGATTGAGTAAGAATAACAGACTGGAAGCTTTAAAAGGAGGGTGGTGCTTGAAATCATTGTTCTTCCTCTGTCAACCATGGTTACCTGTAAGGAAACACGTGCCGTCATCATTGCTTTGCACAAAAAGGGCTTCACAGGCAAAGATTGCACCTAAATCACCCATTTTTCAGATCATCAAGAACTTCAAGGAGAGAGGTTCAATTGTTGAGAAGAAGGCGTCAGGGCACCCAAGAAGGTCCAGCAAGCGCCAGGACCGTCTCCTAAAGTTGATTCAGCTGCGGGATCGGGCCGCCACCAGTGCAGAGCTTGCTCAGGAATGGCAGCAGGCAGGTGTGAGTGCATCTGCACGCACAGTGAGGCGAAGACTTTTGGAGGATGGCCGGTTGTCAAGAAGGGAAGCAAAGAAGCCACTTCTCTCCAGGAAAAACATCAGGGACAGACTGATATTCTGCAAAAGGTACAGGGATTGGACTGCTGAGGACTGGGGTAGAGTCATTTTCTCTGATGAATCTCCTTTCCGATTGTTTGGGCCATCCTGAAAACACCTTGTCCGGAGAAGACAAGGTGAGCACTACCATCAGTCCTGTGTCATGCCAACAGCAAAGCATCCTCAGACCATTCATGTGTGGGGTTGCTTCTCAACCAAGGGAGTGGGCTCACTCACAATTTTGCCTAAGAACACAGCCATGAATAAAGAATGGTACCAACACATCCTCCAAGAGCAACTTCTCCCAACCATCCAAGAACAGTCTGGTGACGACCAATGCCTTTTCCAGCATGATGGAGCACCTTGCCATAAGGCAAAAGTGATAAGTGGCTTGGGTAACAAAACATTGACATTTTGGGTCCATGGCCAGGAAACTTCCCAGACCTTAATCCCATTAAGAACTTGTGGTCGATCCTCAAGAGGCGGGTGGACAAATAAAAACCCACAACTTCTGACAAACTCCAAGCATTGATTATGCCAGAATGGCCTGCCATCAGTCAGGATGTGGCCCAGAAGTTAATTGACAGCATGCCAGGGCGGATTGCAGAGGTCTTGAAAAAGAAGGGTCAACACTGCAAATATTGACTCTTTGCATAAACTGAATTGTCATTGTCAATGAAAGCCTTTGACACTTATGGAATACTTGTAATTATACTTCAGTGTACCATAGTAACTACTGACATAAAGATCTAAGAACACTGAAGCAGCAAACTTTGTGGAGACCAATACTTGTGTCATTCTCAAAACTTTTTGGCCACGACTGTATAACTGTGAGTGTGTGTGTGTAACTGTCAGTGTGTGTGTGTAACTGTCAGTGTGTGTGTGTAACTGTCAGTGTGTGTGTGTACATAACAGCAGATAAAAACAAGTGTTACATCAGTAGTGTTTCCACAGCGCTCCTCCCAGATCATGAAATATAAATAAGCACCGACCGTCTTGTCTTCATCTTAGGAATGCCTTCTCATCCCCTCCTCTCTCTACCAGAAAACAAGGACTAGGCCATAACCCTGCTGAGGTGTGTGTGGTGTGTGTGTGTGTGGTGTGTGGAAAGGGGGCGAGGAGGGGTCTTGTATTGTATCTGTAGCCAGAGAGAGGGAACAATTTGGAGGAGACAATTTTGTAATGATAATATACTGTTGTCTGGTGCATTACACTGATCACTCTCTCTCTCTCTCTCTCTCTCTCTCTCTCTCTCTCTCTCTCTCTCTCTCTCTCTCTCTCTCTGTCTCTGTCTCTGTCTCTCCATCCATCCATCCATCCATCCATCCATCCATTCATTCATTCATTCGTTCGTTCATTCATTCATTCATTCATTCATTCATTCATTCATTCATTCATTCATTCATTCATTCATTCATTCATTCATTCATTCATTCATTCATTCATCCATCCATCCATCCATCCATCCATCCTTCTTTCTTTCTCTCTGTCTCTCCTTCCATCCATCCCTCTTTCTTTCCATCCATCCATCCATCCATCCATCCATCCATCCATCCATCCATCCATCCATCCATCCATCCATCCATCCATCCATCCATCCATCCATCCATCCATCCATCCATCCATCCATCCATCTTTCTCTCTATCTATCTCTCCTTCCATCGCTCTCTCTACCTCCAGGTGAGACGGAGGAAGTCCGTTTTGTAGTCGGGGGGGGGGGGGGGGGGCCTCGGTCAGAGGGGAGTGTATGAGGAGGAGTCAGAGAGCAGAGGAAGCCCCTGACTTGTCCTGACAACACAGGGCCACACCGGCAACACACCCGGCAACGCACCCAGCAACACAAGGAGACAAACGAGGAGCCCGCACTCCTCCTGCAGGCATGGTAAGTAGTGTGTATGTGTGTTTGTATGCTTGTGTTGGTTTGTGTGTGTGTGTGCTTGCATGAGTGTGTGTTTCTGCTTGTGCAAGTGCTTCCTGTCAGAATGTGTATGATGAGTGAGGAATATGAATATGTTAATCTATAATGTTAGACAGCGAAGGTTGCTGACTATTTTCTACACTAGACATACAGCTCAATACAGTTATTGTTCAGCAGAGAGACTTGTTTAGTAGATAACAACCTGTGTCTGTGTGTGTCTGTATGTATGTATGTGTGTATGCAGTCCGAAATTAACTTATTGTCTCACCTGCCAAGGGGACTGGTAGCTGAAATAATCCACCAGCCAAGCAACGGTTAATCAAATCAAATTAAGTTTATTTGTAGAGCACATTTAAAAACAACTGTAGTTGACCAAAGGTGCTGTACAGAGTACAAAAATGCCAAACAGTGGTCACACAATGAAATAAACAAAACATATCAGGTACAATGATTAAGACTACATAGAAGTAATGCTGTGTTCATGGTCACGAATGTTCTCCAACTTCCATCGTTTTATTTCCGATGACAAATGAGTTGTTTCTGCTTTTATCTTTAGCATACTGGTGACACACAGAACAAAGGTTGGCTTACTCCAGGTAAATGTCACCACATAACAGCTATTTAATGAACGCTAGCAGTGACAAGTGAGCGATGTCGAGTAGCCGATGTCCCGTACGGTAAACAGTGTTGCGAAACTAGGAGCACGAGACGGTCTGTTGCTAGGCAAACATGAGTAATTTCCTCTGAGCCATCATGCCAGATATTTTATTACATCACTATTTTTGGTACAAACATTTACCCGCCAGTGTGGCGGATAGCATTCTGAGATTTACTCGCCAAACGGAAAATCTACCCGCATTTGGCGCTTGGCGGGTGTTAATTTCGGACCCTGTTAAGAAAGTATCTATCTATCTATCTATCTATCTATCTATCTATCTATCTATCTATCTATCTATCTATCTATCTATCTATCTATCTATCTATCTATCTATCTATCTATCTATCTATCTATCTATCTATCTATCTATCTATCTATCTATCTATCTATCTATCTATCTATCTATCTATCTATCTATCTATCTATCTATCTGTCTGTATTTACGTGTGTATATCTGTATGTATTTACGTGTGTATATCTGTATGTATGTGTGTCTGTATGTGTGTGTGTGTGTCTGTGTGTGTGTGTCTGTATGTTTGTGTGTCTGTATGTTTGTGTGTCTGTATGTATGTGTGTGTGTCTGTATGTATGTGTGTGTGTGTGTGTCTATGTATGTGTGTCTGTATGTATGTGTGCGAGAACAGGGCTGGTTAGCGGTGCTGCTATGGATACATTGGACTGAAGATATTATTATTATTATTGGAGGGCAGTGCTCTACATTCACTATACAGCACAGCTCCACATGTATTACGCCGTGCAGAGTGTTTATGTAATGTGGCTGACTGGTTCAGCAGCAGTGAAGTGATAAATGTGTGGTGTAATTGGTTCTGTGTGAAAGCAAGCGTAGGGCAAAGGTAAATACAACACTCTTGGCAGTTGGAACACATACACATACACATACACACACACACACACACACACACACACACACACACACACACACACACACACACACACTCGCTGTGTAAATCCATAAACACACAAACAGTACACATGTCCATTTCATCTCACAATTATTAAATACAGTAGTCAAATAAATGTTAGTAATTACAGGTACACCATACCACACTGTGGTTGCGCTACATCTCATGTCCTAAGCAACACAGACTGACCGATAGCTGTGAAAGTGGTCGTCTATGGTTTGCCTGTAGATTCAGTGCATTTGGGGGGTATTCAGACCCCTTGACTTTTAACATATTGTGTTACGTTACGGCCTTATTCTAAAATATATCTTTAAAAAAATTAGCATCATCAATCTACACATAGTACCCCATAATGACAAAGCTAAAACTGGTTTTTAGATTTGTTTTTGGAAATGTCTTCCCTGTTTACTTTGGTTGTTGTCCTGTTGGAAGGTGAACCTTCGCCCCCAGCCTGAGGTCCTGAGCGCTCTGGAGCAGGTGTTCTTCAAGGAACTCTCTGTGATTTGCTCCGTTCATCTTTCCCTCGATCCTGACTAGTCTCCCAGTTCCTTCCGCTGAAAAACATCCCCACACCATGATGCTGCCACCACCATGCTTCACCGTATGGATGGTGCCAGACGTGATGCTTGGCATTCAGGCCAAAGAGTTCAATCTTGGTTTCATCAGATCAGAGAATCTTGTTTCTCATGGTCTGAGAGTCCTTTAGGTTATTTTTGGCAAATTCCAAGCGGGCTATTGGCATTTTACTGAGTGGCTTCCGTCTGGCCACTCTACCATAAAGGCCTGATTGGTGGATTTCTGCTGAGATGGTTGTCCTTCTGGAACGTTCTCCCATTTCCACAGAGGAACTCTGGAGCTCTATCAGAGTGACCATCGGGTTCTTGGTCCCCTCGCTGACCAAGGCCCTTCTCCCCCGATTGCTCAGTTTGGCAGAGTGGCCAGCTCTAGGAAGAGTCTTGGTGGTTCCAAACTTCTTCCATTTAAGAATGATGGAGGCCACTGTGTTCTTGGGGACCTTCAATGCTGCAGACATTTCTTGGTACCCTTTCCCAGAAGGTGGCTTTGTGGCTCGACACAATCCTTCGACCTCATGGCTTGGTTTTTGCTCTGACATCCACTGTCAACTGTGGGACCTTATATAGACAGGTGTTTGCCTTTCCAACTCATGTCCAATCAATGTAATTTACCACAGGTGGACTCCAATCAAGTTGTAGAAACATCTCAAGGATGATCAATGTAATACATTTGAACAAATTTCTAAAAACTAGTTTTCGCTTTGTTGTTATTGGGTATTGTGTGCAGATTGATGAGGAATGTTATTTATTTGATCCATTTTAGAATAAGGCTGTAACGTAACAAAATGTGGAAAAAGTGAAGGGGTCTGAATATTTTCAGAATGCACTGTAAACAGTGGAATTAGTTTCTCCCATTCTTTGGATGGCGGTAAGTGAGGTTTTGCCTTAATCTTGTGGTTATAGCTTCTCTTCCACACTCGACAATGCTTGTGAAAGTGGTAGTGTGTGGTTTAGGCTAGGGGTTATTTTCTGTACTGTATTTTGTGGGCTGTAGGATATGACAGCTCAGAGCCAGTTCTAAGGCCAGTCCCCTCCCCTGTGTGTAGTAAATTGCTGACAGTTGTCCCCAGTGGGTAGTAAATACTAGACTAGTTGACAGAGCAGAGTGTGTGCATGCTCGTGTGTGTAGATATTTGACAGTGAAGCCGAACCTCGTGGCGTGTGGCCGAATGGTGACAACTCCCAGAGGACTACTATTTCAACACGGTGTTAAAAGGCCATTAAACATGTCTACTGTAGATGATCTGTGATTGATAATATTACTGTATGTGCCGTGGTGCAAAGCATTTCAGCCTCTTCTTCATGTCTCTTTATATTTAAAACCTCTAGCTAATTAATGTCTCCTTATACTTTATTTATGCCATATCTATAAAGTGCAAGAACACATCATATTTTTTAGTTTAAAGTTTACTTTTTAAATTCAGTTTTAGTACGATAACACTGAGTAAAATTCCTATATTTCAGCTTATTCTCTAGTCTAAGGTGGTGTGTTATCAGGAAATGTGTTATCAGGGAGTGTGCTATCAGGAGATGTGTTATCAGGAAGTGTGTTATCAGGAGGTGTGTTATCAGGAGGGGTGTTATCGGGATGGGTGTTATCGGCAGGGGTGTTATCAGGAAGTGTGTTATCGGGAGGTGTGCGCTTCAATCATCTGCAATAGTAAACTCATTTTAATTAGTTCATCCTCACCCTGCTTGTGATTGGATGGATGTCTCAGTAACATATTGCATGAGGGACCTCTGGTACTTATAGCGGGCAGAAGGGCAGTGTCGAATGGGTGACGACGCTGTCTACGAGATCGAGTGTGGGTGGCTGTGTGTGTCACAGCGAAGGTGTGTGTTACGAGACGGCGAGGTATCACTCTCATTAGTGTCATGCAGGGCCATTGTACTGCCACGACTTTTCATTCACCCAGGAATCAGGGTGTGTTTGTTTGTGTGCGAGTAGAATCGCCATCTCGTTCCCCATCCCTGTGTCTAATATAAAGGCCTACTAGTCCGTCACAAGGCTAGCCTAGCCAGCTTGTAAAGTAGGTATCAGATAGTAAAGGCAGCAGATTAACTTGCAGCGTTGGGGGGGGGCCTGTGTGACTGTGGGCCACCAACTAAAGTACACCATTATGGCCCTTAACACACACACACACACACACACACACACACACACACACACACACACACACACACACACACACACACACACACACACACACACACACACACACACACACACCTGTGTCACGAGGGGCCTGTGACTACAGCATGCACTCAAATGGCAGGAAAAGGTTGCAGCTTTACTCCTGATTAGATCTAAAAACGTTCCTGGTGTAAAAACCCATCGTATATCCTCAGGAAAATGTCACCATGGAAATTAGGATGGAAGTGAAATGAGTAATGTTTTTGGAGGGGTTTTCTTCTTCTGTTCTGCCGTAGCAGTGATTCTAGAGGATTGGTCGTTGAGACTTGTCATCCTCTCTTGTCTCTCTCTGCTACTCCAAAGCAACTCATAATAACCAACTCATCATCAAGCTTTGATTTGAATCAGCTGTGTAGTGCTAGGGCAAAAACCAAAACCTTAGCAATTGAGTTTTAAGAGTAGCTCAAATTCTAGACGTCGGATTCAAACGAGACCAGGGTGCTTGCCTACGGAGCTGTGGGGAACGGCACCTCCTTACCTTCAGGCTCTGATCAGACCCTACACCCAAACGAGGGCACTACGTTCATCCACCTCTGGCCTGCTCGGCAACAACACAGCTGCTTGTGGATGAGAACATTGTGGTTTCGCACCCTGGAGGAGATATTTTGACCATTCTTTTGTTTATAGTTTTGACAGCCCCCTCCTGACACACACACACAGAACGGAGGAGATATCAGCTCTCAGACTCAAGGAAGAGGTCGTTGCACGCCATCCCTGTAGTGGGGGGGGACCGATTGTTTGCGAGATTGTGTGTGTGTGTATGGGAGAATGTGCCTTAGACTTGTATTGTGTTATTTTTGTGTGTGAGGTCATTGTGTTCTTTACCCCCCCCCCCAGAGGTCCTTCCGCTCGTTCGGTAATGATGACCGTCACGTCATGGCCAAGCACTCCTCCATCTACCCATCTTCATCTGAGCTGGAGGCGGTCCAGACCCTGGTGTCCACCGTGGAGGGTGCCCTCAAACACATCTCTGATTGGATAGACCAGAGCAACGTCCAATCAGTGCAGAGCAACAGCCAGACAGACGCAACAACTGGACAGACAGACGGCCGGACAGACATAGCAGTCGGCGTGACAGACAGCCAGCCCAACCACACAGACAGCCTGGTGACAGAGGATGGTAGCGGTGACCATGAGGATGACCTTAACCCTAATGACGACCCCAGTGTTAGTCCCAGAGCCAGCCCAGATGACTCCACAGACGGCAGCAGGTGGGCATCTGATTCTAACCGATGCATGCTGGGATATAGGGGGTTGTCTTGTGACTGCTGGTTAGACAAACATTTTGGTCTTCAGGTCCTGACATATTTTAATAATCCTGTTGATTTTCTGAGATTTTTGGGATGACCTGGGTTTAAATCATTGCAAACCCAAAATTGGACCTAGGTCTGATAGTTGGTTTAAATGTTTTGAGTGTAACCCTGCTATCTGCCTGTTATCCTCAGTGAGCCCAGTGGAGGTGTTCTTTGTGGGGTGATGAGGATTGGCCTGGTGGCTAAAGGTCTGCTCATCAAACAGGACATGGACCTGGAGCTGGTGCTGATGTGTAGAGAGAAACCTACAGAGACACTGCTATGTACTGTCTGTGATAACCTGCCCCTGCAGATACAGGTAAGAGAGAGCGAGACACGCACGCGCGCACGCACACACACAGAACCAGTTCATTCAGCAGTCAGTGGCATATTCGGCTCATGTATTCTCCTTCTGTTGGCAAGAAACACTCCTTTGTGCAAAAGGTAGATGGACTTTTGTAATGTAGTAAATACTCTGCCCCAACATCCTGTAAGAAGTCAGTCCTCCTTACCCCACCACCCACCATCATCCATCTCGTAACAGTTCTAAGTGTGCTCTGTAGAGTCAGAATGGGCACGGCAGAATCAGAAAGTAGGCTACAGGCAGAATCAGAAAGTAGGCTACAGGCAGAATCAGAAAGTAGGCTACAGGCAGAATCAGAAAGTAGGCTACAGGCAGAATCAGAAAGTAGGCTACAGGCAGAATCAGAAAGTAGGCTACAGGCAGAATCAGAAAGTAGGCTACAGGCAGAATCAGAAAGTAGGCTACAGGCAGAATCAGAAAGTAGGCTACAGGAAGAAGTGGTGGAGAGGGCAGCAACAGAAGCAGAGAGAGGAGACGATAATGTTCTATTAATAAGCTGCTAGCATGTGTAATTAATATATGAGTGTCAGCCAGGAGATTTCCTAGTCAAACACACGCTCGCGTACGTGCATACATGTGGTTAAGGTTGTACTTACCTAGCTACATAGACAGGTATACTTATAGAAAGTGTCTTATAGGAAGTGTCTTATAATGAACTGTCTTATAATGAACTGTCTTATAGGAACTGCGATGTATACTTCCTAATTCCAATCATACCTGCTTTTTTAAACTTTAAACTTTCAAACAGCTCTACTGTATAGTACTGTATGCCGACATCAGCCTACAATCTTGTAACGTGATACATATGGCCTCATATACACAGTATCCAGTATATTCTTATCCATAGCCATATCAAGGTTACATTTTTGCATATTGTCTCCCATGTGTCAGTGGAATGTTTTGTGAAACAATTGGGACATTAACATGGTTCTGTCCTATTACTCCAACCCCTTGCCACCAGAGGGCTCTTCACAGCCCCCAAGTCCAGAACAGACTATGGGAGGCGCACAGTACTACACTATATAACCCCTTGCCACCAGAGGGCTCTTCACAGTCCCAAAGTCCAGAACAGACTATGGGAGGCGCACAGTACTACACTATATAACCCCTTGCCACCAGAGGGCTCTTCACAGTCCCCAAGTCCAGAACAGACTATGGGAGGCGCACAGTACTACATAGAGCCATGACTACATGGAACTCTATTCCACATCAAGTAACTCATGTAAGCTGTGAAATTAGATAAAAAAAAAACGGATAAAAATACAATGGGGGCCAAAAGTTTGGAATATTACTCATTCAAGGGTTTTTCTTTATTTGCACAATTTTTTACATTGTGGACTAAAAGTGAAGACATCAAAACTATGACATAACACATATGGAATCATGTAGTAACCAAAAAAGTGGAGCTTTCAGCCTCCACATCAGAACTAGTTTTCAGCCTCCACATCAGAACTAGCTTTCAGCCTCCACATCAAAACTAGTTTTCAGCCTACACATCAGAACTAGTTTTCAGCCTCCACATCAGAACTAGTTTTCAGCCTCCACGTCAAAAAATATTTTTTTCAATCAGTTTTTTCTTTATTTCTCTTTTATTCCCTCCCCTTCACTCTCGTCTTCTTATAATCTGTTTTGTAACTGTCTCTAAGTGGATGTGTGTGTGTGCTTATTTTGTGTGTGTGTGCGTAAGTAAGTGTCTGTACGTAAGTATGTACAGTGGGGAGAACAAGTATTTGATACACTGCCGATTTTGCAGGTTTTCCTACTTACAAAGCATGTAGAGGTCTGTCATTTTTATCATATGTACACCTCAACTGTGAGAGACGGAATCTAAAACAAAAATCCAGAAAATCACATTGTATGATTTTTAAATAATTAATTTGTATTTTATTGCATGACATAAGTATTTGATCACCTACCAACCAGTAAGAATTCCGGCTCTCACAGACATGTTCGTTTTTCTTTAAGAAGCCCTCCTATTCTCCACTCATTACCTGTATTAACTGCACCTGTTTGAACTTGTTACCTGTATAAAAGACACCTGTCCACACACTCAATCAAACAGACTCCAACCTCTCCACAATGGCCAAGGCCAGAGAGCTGTGTAAGGACATCAGGGATAAAATTGTAGACCTGCACAAGGCTGGGATGGGCTACAGGACAATAGGCAAGCAGCTTGGTGAGAAGGCAACAACTGTTGGCGCAATTATAAAAAAATGGAAGAAGTTCAAGATGACGGTCAATCTCCCTCGGTCTGGGGCACCATGCAAGATCTCACCTCGTGGGGCATCAATGATCATGAGGAAGGTGAGGGATCAGCCCAGAACTACACGGCAGGACCTGGTCAATGACCTGAAGAGAGCTGGGACCACAGTCTCAAAGAAAACCATTAGTAACACACTACGCCGTCATGGATTAAAATCCTGCAGCGCACGCAAGGTCCCCCTGCTCAAGCCAGCGCATGTCCAGGCCCGTCTGAAGTTTGCCAATGACCATCTGGATGATCCAGAGGAGGAATGGGAGAAGGTCATGTGGTCTGATGAGACAAAAATAGAGCTTTTTGGTCTAAACTCCACTCACCGTGTTTGGAGGAAGAAGAAGGATGAGTACAACCCCAAGAACACCATCCCAACCGTGAAGCATGGAGGTGGAAACATCATTCTTTGGGGATGCTTTTCTGCAAAGGGGACAGGACGACTGTACCGTATTGAGGGGAGGATGGATGGGGCCATGTATCGCGAGATCTTGGCCAACAACCCCCTTCCCTCAGTAAGAGCATTGAAGATGGGTCGTGGCTGGGTCTTCCAGCATGACAACGACCTGAAACACACAGCCAGGGCAACTAAGGAGTGGCTCCGTAGGAAGCATCTCAAGGTCCTGGAGTGGCCTAGCCAGTCTCCAGACCTGAACCTAATAGAAAATCTTTGGAGGGAGCTGAATGTCCGTATTGTCCAGCGACAGCCCCGAAACCTGAAGGATCTGGATGGAGGAGTGGGCCAAAATCCCTGCTGCAGTGTGTGCAAACCTGGTCAAGAACTACAGGAAACGTATGATCTCTGTAATTGCAAACAAAGGTTTCTGTACCAAATATTAAGTTCTGCTTTTCTGATGTATCAAATACTTATGTCATGCAATAAAATGCAAATTAATTACTTAAAAATCATACAATGTGATTTTCTGGATTTTTGATGATAAAAATTACAGACTTCTACATGCTTTGTAAGTGGGAAAACCTGCAAAATCGGCAGTGTATCAAATACTTGTTCTCCCCACTGTAAGTGCACGCGCAAGTGCTTGTAGTGTGTAATGTAGTGTTGGTGAAAGCTCTTGCTCTTAACGGCTTTCACAGCCTGGACTGAGACAAGCTGAGGTCGTAATGACCTAGTCAACGTTCAAGTATAGTTTATCCTGGCTATAACCTTTAACCCCCGACCTCTGTGATTGATTGCTTACCCCTAATAGAAGCTAACAGAGGAGAAGTACGAGGTGCGTCGATGCGTGCCGGAGGCGGCCATCTTGGTGTGTCGCACGACTGAGCCCAAACTCACCCTGAAGGTCACCCTCAGCTCCACACAGATGAGTGAGGACAGCGACACAGATGAACAAGGTACCACACTCACATCTGTGTAAAACCTAGCTGCTGTTTTCCTGTTTATGTTGTCTTATGTTTGCCTGTTGTCTTTCCCCCCCTCCAACTGAGGTAGTGAAATTGGAATAGGGGGGAAAATGAAAGGAGTGTCTTTGCATGGAAGAGGGATAGAGGGGTGTGTGTGTCGAACAGCAGCAGTGTTGTTAGCAGCGCTCCACTGGGACACAGTAAGCTAAGCTTGATCAGTGAATATATCCATGATCCATGCTCCTTCCCTAAGCCTAGCCTGTATTCCTCCACCTTGGGGAGACAATGCATGCGTAAGGCACTTCCTCTTGTTCTAACCAAATAGACAGGTGCACGTACCCACACAAACAGTCTGGACCATTTAAGGCTCAAGGCTCATGTAGTCTCAAATCGCTATTGACGTGTCTTCCTGGAAGCCAAAAGAGTGCTATATGTTTAGTGGCGCCCATAGTGATTATTCACCCTACTATGCTGCCTCAGCAGCCCTGTAGCCTGTAATGTTGTCAAAAGCATGGCTACACTGGCCTGTAAACATCTTTGACTCTTGGGCCTCTATGTCAGTGCTAATTAAACACAGCTGCGACAGAATTAGCTTTTTCTGCCTCCACATAAGAACTAGTTTTTAGCCTCCACATCAGAACTAGTTTTCAGCCTCCACATTAGAACTTGCTTTCAGCCTCCACATCTGAACTAGCTTTCAGCCTTCACATCTTAACTAGCTTTCAGCCTCCACATCAGAACTAGCTTTCAGCCTCCACATCTGAACTAGCTTTCAGCCTTCACAAACAGTCTGGGCCATATAAGGCTCAAGGCTCATGTAGTCTCAAATCGGTATTGACGTGTTTTCCTGGTCTAACTAAACAACTACAGGGCTAACTAAGCAGCTACAGGGCTAACTAAACAGCTGCAGGGCTAACTAAACAGCTGCAGGGCTAATTAAACAGCTACAGGGCTAACTAAGCAGCTACAGGGCTAACTAAACAGCTGCAGGGCTAACTAAACAGCTACATGGCTAACTAAACAGCTACATGGCTAACTAAACAGCTACAGGGCTAACTAAACAGCTACAGGGCTGACTAAGCAGCTACAGGGCTAACTAAACAGCTGCAGGGCTAATTAAACAGCTGCAGGGCTAATTAAACAGCTGCAGGGCTACCTAAACAGCTGCAGGGCTACCTAAACAGCTGCAGGGCTAATTAAACAGCTGCAGGGCTACCTAAACAGCTGCAGGGCTACCTAAACAGCTGCAGGGCTAACTAAACAGCTACAGGGCTAACTAAGCAGCTACATGGCTAACTAAGCAGCTACAGGGCTAACTTAACAGCTACATGGCTAATTAAACAGCTGCAGGGCTAACTAAACAGCTGCAGGGCTAACTAAACAGCTGCAGGGCTATCTAAACAGCTGCAGGGCTATCTGAACAGGCCCTCACTAACCCTGACTAAGCAAGATGAGATTGCATGAGAGACAGGGTTGGGGTCAAATCCATTTCAATTCCAGTCAACAATGTTGTCAAAAGCATGGCTACACTGGCCTGTAAACATCTTTGACACTTGGGCCTCTATGTCAGGGCTAACTAAAGTTTGCGGCGGCAGGTAGCCGAGTGGTTAGAGCGTTGGGCCGTAACCGCAAGGTTGTTGGATTGAATCCCAGAGCTGACAAGGTAAAAATCTGTTGTTCTGCCTTTGAACAAGGCAGTTAACCCAATGTTCCTAGGCCGTCATTTTAAATAAGAATTTGTTCTTAAATGACTTGCCTAGTTAAATAAAGGTTAAAAAAACACAGCTGCGACAGAATTAGCTTTTTCCGCCTCCACATCAGAACTAGTTTTTAGCCTCCACATGAGAACTAGTTTTCAGCCTCCACATCTTAACTAGCTTTCAGCCTTCACATCTTAACTAGCTTTCAGCCTCCACATCAGAACTAGCTTTCAGCCTCCACTCCCTCACCGTCGTATTTTCAGCGACCGACAGACGGGTCAAGGGCCCTGTCCCAGTGAGAAACGGCTCAATATTACACAGCAACTCATTGGCAACGGGAACTCATCACAGCAATTGGTATGAACCCAGGCTGCATTTGTCTGGGTGGCTGTCTGTACACGGTGTGTCTGTAGTGTATACAGCTGAAAGAACACAGCCTTTTCCAGGGTTTGAATACCGTTGCATTGATTAGAAAGTGATGCTTTATGTATCTTATTAGGCAATGCTTTTTGTACAGTTGAAGTCGGAAGTTTACATACACTTAGGTTGAAGTCATTAAAACTCATTTTTCAACCCCTCCACAGATTTGATGTTAACAAACTATAGTTTTGGCAAATCTACTTTTTGCACGACACAAGTAATTCTTCCAACAATTGTTTACAGACAGATTATTTCACTTATAATTCACTGTATCACAATTCTAGTGGGTCAGAAGTTTACATACACTAATTTGACAGTGCCTTTAAACAGCTTGGAAAATTCCAGGAAATGTTGTCATGGCTTTAGAAGCTTCTGATAGGCTAATCGACATAATTTCAGTCAATTGGAGGTGTACCTGTGGATGTATTTCAAGGATTAAATGTCAGGAATTGTGAAAAACTGAGTTTAAATGTATTTGGCTAAGGTGTACGTAAACTTCCGACTTCAACTGTATCTTATTAGGCAATGCTTTATTGATCCTATTAGGCAATGCTTTATTGATCCTATTAGGCAATGCTTTATTGATCCTATTAGGCAATGCTTTATTGATCCTATTAGGCAATGCTTTATTGATCCTATTATGGTGCAGAATGTATCAATTTACAGTTTCAAGAAGTGCCCTATCTAACAGCTGTCTTATTGGATGTGTTCAGGTCAATTCATAGATTTCATAATTGTGTCTGTCATGTAATTTATACTGAACAAAAATATAGATGCAACATGCAACATTACCAACACTTTAAATTTTTGTTCAGTATATAATCAATAATTAATGTGAAAGAGGATAGTGATTTATTTTCTACTAGATTAGATAAAGCAAAACTAATTACTGAATGTGTTTCAGACAACAACTGACATTCTGTTGAATAAACCTGTATTTATAAGTGTCGGATGGATGACGGAGCACTACCATCCGTTATTAACCAGCAGGAGCTCAGTGAGGAGCCGAGCAGAGTGGTCTGACTGAGGAGAGATGTTGAGAGGTGGAGAGAGAATAGAGAAATGAGTGAAATTAACCTGTGTGAAGGCTTGAGTAGCCCCATGTAGAGATGATAAGCTATTGTCCAGTCACACCACACATAGGGCAGTGGTGAAGTCATAGTGCAGTAGCTGTGGCAGAGCTAGAGATACGCAACAGGATACAGAGTAGGCCTAATGAATACATATTTCTCTGCACTCCCCTGTACTGGATTGGGTACAGTAGAACAGATGCTGCTGATATTATGATTAGGATACAAAGTTGTACCCTGCTGTGCACTCATTCAGCTATAAGGCCAGTTTCTCTGGAACGTTGAGTAAAGAGAGCTTTGCTGCTTTTTCCCGTCTTCTACCCTGTTCATAGGAAGTACACTCACACACACACACACACACACACACACACACATTGACATACTTCCATGTACCTGGTATCTGTGTGTGCTGGTGCGGCGGCTGTGGTAATGAAGGCGCCTCTGGTTAGGGCTGCCGCTCTACCTCTCCCCCTGGCCACCTGGGCTGCCACTGCTGAGGCTGCCACTGCTGAGGCTGCCACACACACACACACACACACACACACACACACACACACACACACACACACACACACACACACACACACACACACACACACACACACACACACACACACACACACACACACACACACACACACACAGAGAGAGAGAGAACAGAGCCCAATAAAAACAACCAGTTCATCACACAGAGAAAGACTAATGTTCTGGTTAATAGGAGATGAGTAGTCAGTATTCAGTCCGTCGCCGACTGCAATATAGTCGATTTCAACACACACTTCTGTTCCACTTTATGTTGTATGTATATATATATATCCCATTCTTATTTCACCAGTGGAGGGTGTTGAGCTGTCCGACCCTGCAGACGTGCTGGACAGGCACAGGTGCCTGGTGGCCCTGGCGGCTCTGCGACATGCCAAATGGTTCCAGGTTGGCTTTCAGTTCTACTTAACCTCTGCATTGTTATTGTAGCCTTATGATCACAGGAACATGAATGAATCAAAATAATCAAATGAATCAATCAAATTAAAATATATCATTAATTTGAAATGGCAGCTATCTGCAAACTAATTGAAAACATTCATATAATAAATACATAAAACAATAAATTTCTCATACAGAAAGGACACATTCATTGAATCTCTCAATCGTGTAGCACAATAGCCTACATAGAGGTTGTGAGAGAAAGTATTGTAAGGCTACAAAAGTTCCTTTTGGCTGTTCTGAAACCTGCCTGACTGTCATAAACATCAATATTTCTACCACTCTCAACTAAACAAAGCAATAAAAAAAAGAATATGAAACACTAGCCGACTATAATTTTTTTCCTGGATTTAATGATTCTACCACAACTTAGTTCCAGTCTATACAGCTCAATTTACTAATGTTACGTTTACAGATATTATACAGTACTACTGCTCTAGTACTCATATCATTGTTACCTCCTATCCCTCTCCTCTCAGGCCAGAGTAAACGGGTTGAAGTCGTGTGTCGTCATTCTCAGGATCCTGAGAGACATGAGCAATAGACTTCCAGCCTGGGAACCACTCAAAGGATGGGTGAGTCTGTCTGTACAATGTCTGTCACAGTCTGCACAGTTGAAAGGGCTACAGTAGTGGCGCGCAGTTCTGCTGTTCACCCGCAACCGCCCGACAATATGTGATAGTTAAAATCCAAGGCCAGCACCCGACCCTCCATAAACTGCTAATATAGTCAGACGGCAGAACGATTTTTGGTTTAGATATTTCTCCTTATAACTTTCAACATTTTGGTACGCTACCTGTTAGTCATTTTGGTACGCTACCTGTTAGTCATTTTGGTACACTACCTGTTAGTCATTTTGGTACACTACCTGTTAGTCATTTTGGTACACTACCTGTTAGTCATTTTGGTACACTACCTGTTAGTCATTTTGGTACACTACCTGTTAATCATTTTGGTACGCTACCTGTTAGTCATTTTGGTACACTACCTGTTAGTCATTTTGGTACACTACCTGTTAATCATTTTGGTACACTACCTGTTAATCATTTTGGTACACTACCTGTTAGTCATTTTGGTACGCTACCTGTTAGTCGTTTTGGTACACTACCTGTTAGTCATTTTGGTACACTACCTGTTAGTCAACTTGTATATAATTAGATACATGCAGCTTCTCTTCTGTCATTATATGTTGCCCTAGAAGACTAAATAAACCCTGAACAATCTAGTTGACATTGGTAAAGTTTTCTGTCAAAAAAACAGGAACGATTTTCAAACTGCACTCAAAAAAAACTGGAACGAAAATAAAAAAAGACAAGATTTCAGTTTGGCTTGGATGCATATTTTATGTGGTTGAAATACTATCAGCTTTTATGATGCTGATAAAGATGGCACGGTATCTAACTGCACATTCATGTTCTCTCAAGATGCTGAAAGGAAGAAATCATATTTCTCCACTCCTGTTCCCAATAAAAAAATGTGCCTACGTTTGGTATATAATTTTACTGCAGGAAATGCCTAATTCTGCAGGAGTTAATTAGTACAGTATTAAGGCTATGTGAGCGGTTATAGACCTACAGTCAGTGTCCAGATTACAGATTCCATTTAACCCATCTGAACAGTACAGTTCCCTTGACGTGCCATAGGCCCATTTGAAGTCCGTCTTGTGACTGTTGAATTAGTATAGCGCCTCACAATCATCACACATAACATAGACACAGCTATCCTCCTGTTTTACCACTTCACCAAATCTTTCCCAAACATTTATTTTCTGGCCCTCCCTTCGCTTTATTTTCAACTCAGCTTTTCTCTTATTGAATTAAACTCCTACATTGTCCTTTTTGCCTCCGTGGATCAACGTTAACTTTTTCTGCCAGTTCCCAAAAGCATTTGGCGATTGGCGTGTAGCCTATTTGGCACGTACACAGTTAGGCTTACGCACTAATGCTAGATAGCCTAAAATAATGAAAGAAAAACCTCAATGTAACCTATAGATATAAATTGCACAAGAATGATACGTTTTTTTAAAGGTATTGTTTTCTCTTTAACCCACCCTCCAATCCACCCAGCCCTCCATCCGCACAATATTTCATGATCCTAAACCGGCCGCCACGCGGATATAACCGTGGGGACTGCGGGTTATGAGTCAACCCGCTCATCACTGGTATACAGGTGTAGTTTGCACATCCAGCATATTCCCAGTCGCAAGGAGATAACAAAAACCTGCATTTGAAAAAGAAAGAAACTCCAGCATATACGTAATCTTGAACAAAGATCTCTCCGAACAAAAGTGGTTTGTGTGTCGCTAACAGCTGCTCTGATCTTTCTGTCCTTACTTGATCTTAATCTTGACCTCTCTCCCTCTCATCCTTTAGCCCCTGGAGCTGATCTGTGAGAAGGCCATTGCCACGTGTAACCGGCCACTGGGTGCAGGAGAGGCCCTACGTAGAGTCATGGAGTGTCTCGCCTCAGGAATCCTGCTCCCTGGTACAGTACCTACCTTTCTCTTTCTCTTTCTCTCGCTCTCTCTCATTCTCTCTCTCTCTTTCTCACTCTGTCTGTCTCGTTCTATCTGCCTGCCTGCCTGCCTGCCTGCCTGCCTGCCTGCCTGCCTGCCTGCCTGCCTGCCTGCCTGCCTGCCTGCCTGCCTGCCTGCCTGCCTGCCTGCCTGCCTGCCTGCCTGCCTGCCTGCCTGTCTGTCTCTCTCTCTCTCTCTCTCTCTCTCTCTCTCTCTCTCCCCTGTTACAAACATACATGGGAAAGCAACAATCCTGTTAATGCATTCTAATGTTTAGGTTGTTGATATTTCACGAGGTTGATATTTCAGTACTAACTCATTAGTATTGAATGATTTAGGAATCAGAGGCTCGTTCAGTTGACCTGGGGGATAAGGAGTAAGGAGGAGGAGGGGGGAGGAGGGGGGGGTCTGTAGACAATAAGGAGGAGGGGGGAGGTTTGTAGGCAGTGAGGAGGGGGGGAGGGGGGAGGTTTGTAGGCAGTGAGGAGGGGGGGAGGGGGGAGGTTTGTAGGCAGTGAGGAGGGGGGGAGGGGGGAGGTTTGTAGGCAGTGAGGAGGGGGGGGGGGGAGGGGGGAGGTCTGTAGACAATGAGGAGGAGGAGGGGGGAGGTTTGTAGGCAGTGAGGAGGGGGGGGGGGAGGGGGGAGGTTTGTAGGCAGTGAGGAGGGGGGGGGGAGGGGGGAGGTTTGTAGGCAGTGAGGAGGGGGGGGGGGAGGGGGGAGGTTTGTAGGCAGTGAGGAGGGGGGGGGGGAGGGGGGAGGTCTGTAGACAATGAGGAGGAGGAGGGGGGAGGTTTGTAGGCAGTGAGGAGGGGGGGGGGGAGGGGGGAGGTTTGTAGGCAGTGAGGAGGGGGGGGGGGAGGGGGGAGGTTTGTAGGCAGTGAGGAGGGGGGGGGGAGGGGGGGGGTCTGTAGACAATAAGGAGGAGGAGGAGGGGGGGGGTTTGTAGTCAATAAGGAGGAGGAGGAGGGGGGGGGGTTTGTAGTCAATAAGGAGGAGGAGGAGGGGGGGGTTTGTAGTCAATAAGGAGGAGGAGGAGGGGGGGGGTTTGTAGTCAATAAGGAGGAGGAGGAGGGGGGGGGTTTGTAGTCAATAAGGAGGAGGAGGAGGGGGGGGGTCTGTAGTCAATAATGAGGAGGAGGAGGGGGGGGGTCTGTAGTCAATAATGAGGAGGAGGAGGGGGGGGGTCTGTAGTCAATAATGAGGAGGAGGAGGGGGGGGGTTTGTAGTCAATAAGGAGGAGGAGGAGGGGGGGGTCTGTAGTCAATAATGAGGAGGAGGAGGGGGGGGGTCTGTAGTCAATAATGAGGAGGAGAGGGGAGGTTTGTCTCACTGATGGCTCTTTAAAAGAGTACCACGCTCGATGATGATGTTTTGAAAGCAGTGAAGAAGTGATTTGAAAAATAGTGTAATGTTGATAGTTAATGTATTGATGTAGTTTTGAAAGCACAGGAAGGGATGGAATGATACTATATTGATATTGTATTGAAAGACCAGAATATGATGATGATGTCACATTGATGATGCCACTTTTGAATAAAGTATGTTTCCTTCCGACCCCAGGAGGACCAGGGTTACACGACCCATGTGAGAAGGAGCTGACCAACACCCTGACAGCCATGACAGACGAGGAGGCTGAGGCCATCACCTACAATGCACAGGTAACATCTCACCTCACACCTCCAAGCAGTCTTTCATGTGCCTTTTTCTGAGGAGTGGCTTCCGTTTGGCCACTTTACCATAAAGGCCTGATTGGTGGAGTGCTGCAGAGATGGTTAATCCTTCTGGAAGGTTCTCCCGTCTCCACAGAGGAACTCTGGAGCGCTGTCAGAGTGACCATCGGGTTCTTGGTCACCTCCCTGACTAATTGCTCAGTTTGGCCGAGTGGCCAGCTGTATGAAGAGTCTTGGTGGTTCCAAACTTCTTCCATGTAAGAATAATGGATGCCACTGTCTTCTTGGGGACCTTCGATGCTGCAGAATTTTATTGATCTGTGCCTCTACACAATCCTGTCTCGGAGTGCTACGGACAATTCCTTCGACCTCATGGCTTGGTTTTTGCTCTGACATGCACTGTCAACTGTGGGATCTTATTAAGACAGGTGTGTGCCTTTCCAAATAATGTCCAATCAATTGAATTTACCACAGGTGGACTCCAATCAAGTTGTAGAAACATCAAGGATGATCAATGGAAACAGGATGCACCTGAGCTCAATTACGAGTCTCATAGCAAAGGGGGAGAGAGCGATGATAGACAGGATGGAGAGAGAGAGAGAGAGAGGCTGGTGAGAGAGAGGATATGACAGAGATAGGATAGACAGGATGGAGAGCGGATAGAGAGAGAGGATAGGAGAGAGAGGTGATAGGAAAGAAAGGAGAGAGAGGGTAGAGAGAGAGAGGGTAGAGAGAGAGAGGGTAGAGAGAGAGAGGGTAGAGAGAGAGGGTAGAGAGAGGAGATGGAGATAGGAGATAGACAGAGGATGGAGAGAGAGGATAGGGAGAGAGAGGGGATAGGGAGAGAGGGGATAGGGAGAGAGGGGATAGGGAGATGGGAGAGGGGATAGAGAGAGAGGGGATAGAGAGGGGGGATAGAAAGAGGGGAGAGGGGATATAGGGAGAGGGGAAAGAGAGAGGGAATAGAGAGAGGGGATAGAGAGAGGGAATAGAGAGGGGGGATATGGAGAGGGGATGGGGAGAGGGGAGAGGGGATAGGGAGAGGGGATAGAGAGAGGGGATGGGGAGAGAGGGGATGGGGAGCGAGGATGGGGAGAGAGGGGATGGGGAGAGAGGGGATAGACATGATGGAGAGAGGATAGAGAGAGAGAGAGAAGATGGAGCGAGATGATGTGGAGCTGATACTCTAGAAAGAGTATGTGAGTGTTTGTGTGTGTGTTTGTGTTTGTGTGTGTGTTTGTGTGTGTGTGTGTGTGTTCGTGTGGTGCAGTTAGCCCCAAAGGCATCCATTTTAGAAGTCAGTGCTGCTTCTTTCATAATTTTCTCAGTGAGAAACAGGTCGTGCCAAACTGCCAATCACAATATATACACAATATACTGTATTTCCCTCCATACATTGTCATGGATACAGTGAACCATTAAGACCCGGTGACTTCTCTATGCCACTAGTCTCAGCCACAGAAAAGTGCTGCTCAAATGACCTTCTTGTATTGTTTACGTGGAGTTGAGGTACTTTTGTACCCGTTTCCTCCAGCATCTTCACTGTTCTGGGATTGATTTGCACTTTTCGCACCAAAGTACGTTCATCTCTAAGTCACAGAACACGTCTCCGTCCTGAGCGGTATGACAGCTGCGTGGTCCCATGGTGTTTATACTTGCGTACTATTGTTTGTACAGATGAACGTGGTACCTTCAGGCGTTTGGAAATTGCTCCCAAGGATGAACCAGACTTGTGGAGGTCTACAATTTTTTTTCTGAGGTCTTGGCTGATTTCTTTTGATTTTCCCATGATGTCGAGCAAAGAGGCACTGAGATTGAAGGTAGACCTTGAAATACATCCACAGGTACACCTCCAATTGACTCAAATTATGTCAAATAGCCTATCAGAAGCTTCTATGACCATGACATCATTTTCTGGAATTTTCCAAGCTTAATAAAAGGCACAGTCAACTTAGTGTATGTAAACTTCTGACCCACTGGAATTGTGATTTAGTGAATTATAAGTGAAATAAACAATTGTTGAATAATTACTTGTGTCATGCACAAAGTAGATGTCCTAACCGACTTGCCAAAACTATAGTTTGTTAACATGAAATCTGTGGAGTGGTTGAAAAATGAGTTTTAATGACTTCAACCTAAGTGTATGTAAACTTCCGACTTCAACTGTGTGTGTTTATTTAAATGGGATCAACGAACTGTTGGAGATTTGATCTGTTTGTTTCATTAGTTGTTCCTCTCGCTGATTCTGTCCGTCTGTTTCACTCCTCACCTGTCTTTCTACTGTCTGTTTCACTCCTCACCTGTCTTTCTACTGTCTGTTTCACTCCTCACCTGTCTTTCTACTGTCTGTTTCACTCCTCACCTGTCTTTCTACTGTCTGTTTCACTCCTCACCTGTCTTTCTGTCCGTCTGTTTCACTCCTCACCTGTCTTTCTACTGTCTGTTTCACTCCTCACCTGTCTTTCTACTGTCTGTTTCACTTCTCACCTGTCTTTCTACTGTCTGTTTCACTCCTCACCTGTCTTTCTACTGTCTGTTTCACTCCTCACCTGTCTTTCTGTCCGTCTGTTTCACTCCTCACCTGTCTTTCTGTCCGTCTGTTTCACTCCTCACCTGTCTTTCTACTGTCTGTTTCACTCCTCACCTGTCTTTCTACTGTCTGTTTCACTCCTCACCTGTCTTTCTACTGTCTGTTTCACTCCTCACCTGTCTTTCTACTGTCTGTTTCACTCCTCACCTGTCTTTCTGTCTGTCTGTTTCACTCCTCACCTGTCTTTCTACTGTCTGTTTCACTCCTCACCTGTCTTTTCTACTGTCTGTTTCACTCCTCACCTGTCTTTCTGTCTGTCTGTTTCACTCCTCACCTGTCTTTCTACTGTATGTTTCACTCCTCACCTGTCTTTCTGTCTGTCTGTTTCACTCCTCACCTGTCTTTCTACTGTCTGTTTCACTCCTCACCTGTCTTTCTACTGTCTGTTTTAGTCAGTAGACTGTTGAGGGGCTTTGACAGATTGGCCGATCTTTTCTGTCTCTTTCTATTTGCGTCTGTCCTCCTGTCTGTCTCTTTCTATTTGCGTCTGTCCTCCTGTCTGTCTCTTTTTATTTGCGTCTGGCCTCCTGTCTGTCTCTTTCTATTTGCGTCTGTCCTCCTGTCTGTCTCTTTCTATTTGCATCTGGCCTCCTGTCTGTCTCTTTCTATTTGCGTCTGTCCTCCTGTCTGTCCCTTTCTATTTGCGTCTGTCCTCCTGTCTGTCTCTTTCATCTTCCTCTCCATTTTCTCTCCTCTTTTCCTCCTCAGTCTGTTGTTAAGTCTCTCTCTCTCTCTCTCTCTCTCTCTCAGCACTCTTTGAGACTGATGGCGTTCGGTCAGATCTATAAGGTGCTGGAGATGGACCCTTTGCCCTCTAGTAAACCCCAGAAGTACCCGTGGTCAGACAGGGAGGGCTCTGGGCTAAAGAGGCCTTACGAGGACAGGCCCACAGATGACAAAGACCTCATCAAGAAAATGAAGAGGAACCTGGGAAAAGGTCAGCTCTGCCCCCTTGACCTTGCTCAGTCATGTGACCTGAGCCATGTGATAATATAAGATGGCCAGTAGTTTCTCTAGTTGGCTATACAGAATAAACTGATCTAGGACCAGGCTATAATAAGGCCCGAGGCATGACGCAACGCAGAGATGCCTTACTGCTATTATAAACTGGTTACCAACAGAATTAGAGCTGGAAAAATAAGTGTTTTGTCATACCCGTGGTATACAGTCTGATATACCACGGCTATTAGATAGATAGATAGATAGATAGATAGATAGATAGATAGATAGATAGATAGATAGATAGATAGATAGATAGATAGATAGATAGATAGATAGATAGATAGATAGATAGATAGATAGATAGATAGATAGATAGATAGATAGATAGATAGATAGATAGATAGATAGATAGATAGATAGACAAAATACACAAAAGACAGATACACGATACATGATACATAGAGCGGCAGTATGAAAAAGTATAGAAATACAAGATGTCTAGAGTGCAAAAAAGCTATAAAAAGACATGGTGGTTGGCTGAATATGTACACTATACATTGGTGGATGGTGGATGGTTAACTATACTATACAGGTCGATGGCAGAGAAATACTTCAATAGCTAAAAATGCATATGATATGAGCGAGGGTAATAATAGTTTACTTAATAGACAGACTGGTTAAATGAACAGGTAAGTGAATATTTTGCATGGTTAAATTAGCTGTACAGGTAAATATACAGTTATATTTACAGGTAAGTGAATACTTGCATGGTTACATAAACTGTACAGGTAAATGACAGGAAGAGATACTTAAATAGCTAAATGTGTGTATGATATAATTTGGGGTAATAATAGTCATTCCCTTAAAATACAGTCCTTAGTGCGCAGGGTTTAATTACAGATAACTGCACGTATTGCACATTCGATATACTAAAAGTAATGAAAAGAGTTACTCACGGATGGATGCATAATTGTTAAACTAGGTCCTAACACCCCAACAGTTCCAGGTCTGTGTTGCCGAAGGCACGGCACCCCAGTGAGGCATTATATAGTCTAATAGCCGCCGTCAGGAAGGACCTCCTGTAGCGCTCTCTGGCACACAGTGGTGGGATCAGTCTGTGACTGATGGTGCTCCTCTGCGTCATAACCATGGCATGCAGAGGGTGGGTGACGTTGTCCATGATGGCCAGCAGTTTGGCCAGGATCCGTCTCTCCGCCACCTCTAGAGTGTCAAGGACAAGAGCCTCAAGCTCGTCCATTTTATTATGCAGCGATCTCACGTTGCCCATAATGATAGACGGTATAGCCGGATTGTACTTCCTCAGCTTCGCCTTACACTTCAATCCCGCCCTACGTCCACGCCGTCACCTCGTCCGGAATATCTAACCTTTCGCTGGGGTGCAGCAGCGCTGCGTGTGCTAAATCCAGGAGCTGGGCTCTGTTGTAAATAAAATAATTGATGACTCCTGTCGACGTTCAGCTGCGAGAAGAAAAATGAAAAGTCCCTCAGTGATAAAAAGGTACGTTAAAACCGTAGCACTCCATAATCCTGAACTATTATAGGCTATAATAAACTGATCTGGGACCAGGCTATATTAAACTGATCTGGGACCAGGCTATAATAAACTGATCTGGGACCAGGCTATAATAAACTGATCTGGGACCAGACTATAATAAACTGATCTGGGACCAGGCTATAATAAACTGATCTGGGACCAGGCTGTCCTTTCCCCCTCTATTTCTTTCGCTGAAGGCAGAGACAACACTGGGATAGACTTCTTACGTATAGTGTTCTGTCAAAAAGTATTTATTATAACACCATGTAGTATTTAAAATACATTTGTTGAATGAACAACAACCACTGTTATTTTGTTTACCCTCTCTTGCATCTCTCTCCCGCTCTCTCCCTTTCTCTGTCTCTCGCTCTTCATCTCTCGCTTTCTCTCCCTTACTATCTCTCTACACCCCCCCCCCCCCCCCCCTCCCAGTCCTCGACAGCAAAGCAATAGACACCAACCAACCAATGAATGCTCTGATGCGTCTGAATCAGATACGTCCAGGTCTGCAGTACAAGCTGCTGTCCCAGTCCGGCCCGGTCCACGCTCCTGTCTTTACCATGTCTGTAGACGTAGACAGCACTGTGTACGAAGCCTCAGGCTCCTCCAAGAAGACGGCCAAGCTGCATGTTGCTGTAAAGGTAAAAGAGTTTGACCCCTGGCCAGCTGGTGGAAGACGGGGTGGAAAAAGTTTGGGAAGGGGAGGTAAATAAAAAGTGTGGGTCGGACGGGGGAGGGGCTAAATACAGTGGCAAGAAAAAGTATGTGAACCCTTTAGAATTACCAGGTTTTATGCATATATTGGTCATACAATTTGATCTGATCTTCATCTAAGTCACAACAATAGACAAACAGTCTGCTTAAACTAATAACACTCAAACAATTATACGTTTTCATGTCTTCTTTACAAAACTGTTTCAGTTCAACAATATTCTTGGGGTGTCTGCTGTGAACCGTTCTCTTGAGGTCATGCCACAGCATCTCAATCGGGTTGAAGTCAGGACTCTGACTGTGCCACTCCAGAAGGCTTATTTTCTTCTGTTGAAGCCATTCTGTTGTTGATTTACTTCTGTGTTTTAGGTCATTGTCCTGTTGCAAACCCAACTTCTGTTGAACTTCAATTGGCGGACAGATAGCCATACATTCTCCTGCAAAATGTCTGGATAAGCTTGGGAATTCATTTTTCCGTCAATGATAGCAAGCTGTCCAGGCCCTGAGGCAGATCAGATGACATTACATTTTTTTATTTAACCAGGCAAGTCAGTTAAGAACAAATTCTTATTTACAACAGTGGGTTAACGGCCTTGTTCAGGGGCAGAACGACAGATTTTTACCTTGTCAGCTCGCTGATTCGATCCAGCAACCTTTCGGTTACTGTTCCAACGCTCTAACCACTCGGCTACCCGCCACCCCAATTTATGCAGAAATCAAGGTCATTCCAAAGGGTTCACATACTTTTTCTTGCCACTGTAAAGGGCAAGTACCCCTGGTCAACTAAGATGGCGCTGCAGTGGATAGCAGCCGTTTTACGGGCTTCTGAACAATTCTGCTCTTTTGTGGGGTTTTTTGTGCATAATGTCTCCACCATCATTTCCTATGACTGAAAACCGCTTCTGGATATCAGAACGGCGATCACTAACCCCGGATGACAATTTCTACTTCGAGTCGGCAGCTCTGGACATTCTGCTTACTCCAGACCAGGCCCTAATCACCGGGCCTCGAAAGAGGAAGCGACGGCGCAAAAGAGGCAGACGAGCTGTCATCCTGACCAAAATACGTTGGCGAGATAATAAACTGCCTCTACCCTCTGTTCTGTTGGCGAGATAATAAACTGCCTCTAACCTCTGTTCTGTTGGCGAGATAATAAACTGCCTCTACCCTCTGTTCTGTTGGCGAGATAATAAACTGCCTCTACCCTCTGTTCTGTTGGCGAACTTACAGTCACTAGAGAACAAACTTGACGAGTTCCGTTCGAGATTATCCTACCAACATGACCTGAAGGACTGTAATATTCTATGTTTCATGGCGTCGTGGCTGAACAAGAACATGGATAATATACATCTTGCTTGCTTTTCCATGCGTCGTCAAGACCGGTTGGCAGCCTTGGGTAAGATGAGGGGTGAGGTGTCTGTCTCTTTGTTGTTGCGCAATCTCTGATATTACGGAAGTCTCAAGGTTCTGCTCGCCTGAGTTAGAATACTTCATGATAAGCTGCAGGCCATGCTATTTACCAAGAGACTTTATCTTGGCCGGTGATTTTAATGCAGGGAAACTGAAATCTGTTTATACCTAATTTCTACCAGCAGGTCACCTGTGCAACTAGAGGCGACCAAATTCTATATCACCTTTACTCCACACACAGAAACGCATACAAGGCTCTCCTTTGCCCTCTGACCATAAAGCTATCCTCCTGATTCCTGCTTCCAAGCAAAATTCTAACTGGAAGTACCAGTGGTCCGATAAAGCGCATGCTAAGCTACAGTACTGAAATATGTTCCCGGGATTTATCCGATGGTATTGAGGAACTCTCCCTCAACGTAAGCAAGACATAGGAGTTGATCCTGGACTAAAGGAAACAGAGGGCCGAGCACGCCCCCATCCACATCAACAGGGCTGTAGTGGAGCGGGTCGAGAGCTTCAAGTTCCTCGGTGTCCACATCAAGAAGGCACGACAATGCCTCTTCCCCCTCAGGAGACTGAAAATATTTGATATGGGCCCTCAGATCCTCAAAAGGTTCTACAACTGCACCATTGAGAGCATCTTGACTGGCTGCATCACTGCTTGGTATGGCAACTGCTTGGCATCCGACCGAAGGGGGTAGTGCGTACGGCCGAATACATCACTGGGGTCGAGCTCCCTGCCATCCAGGAACTCTATACCAGGCGGTCAGAGGAAGGTCTTAAAAATTCTCAAAGACTCCAGCCACCAAAGTTATAGACTGTTCTCTCTGCTACCGCATGGCAAGCTGTACCGATGCACCAAGTCTGGAACCAACAGGTCCCTGAACAGCTTCTACCCCAAGCCATAAGACTGCTAAATAGTTAGTTAAATAGTTAACCAATAGCTACCCGAACTATACACTGCTGCTACTATTTATTATCTATCCTGTTGCCTAGTCACTTTACTCCTACCTATATGTAAATATCTACCTCAATTACCTCGTGCCCCTGCACATCGACTCAGTACTGGTACCCCGTGCATATAGCCAAGTTATTGTTACTCATTGTGTATTTATTCCTCATGTTATTATTTTTTCTATTATTTATCTTTTTTCATTCTGCATTGTGGGTAAGGGCCCGTAAGAAAGCATTTCACTGTTAGTCTACACTTGTTGTTTACGTGACGAATAACATTTGATATGATTGATTTGATTTGATAGTGTGTTCTACAATGTAGTGTGGCAGTGTTGCAGGCTTTTCAAACTACTGAGCTGAGACGCTGGCCTGCTTACACATTCACCATAGTTGATGGAGCGGTGGTAGAAAGGACTGTGAAACTAAAACATCTGAACCGGGTCGGTTCAGGTCGGGTCGGTGTGATAGAAGTACTAGATAGTACTAATAGTCGTACAATAGCAACAGTATGAGGGCATTAGTGTTTGTACACAGGGTCAGAGTCTCGACAGACAGATAGGTAATATTATTGTATAAGAAATAAGTAAGTTAGTACGCCAGAGACATATATGTTTTGTTGTGTGACAGGAGTGGGAGATATTCAGACACATCTGTTGTGTTGTATGAAGAGAGAGGTAAGTGATTAAGACAGCTGCTGTGTGTGAGAGGAGAGCAGAGGAGGGTTGTAATCCCAAAGTTGTTGTGAACAAAGAGACTCTCCCAAGCATAGATAATCCTCTATCCTCCAACGATTGCCATAAAAGGTCCCGATGCTACTCTGCTGCTCTCGGCTTTTCCGCTGCTTTGAACTGGTGCCCCGGAGACGCACGCGCAGGGCCATAGCTACATATGAGGACACCTAGGTCCAGACATATGTAATATTTTTGAAAAAGTGATGAGAGTTAGAATGTTTTGAATCAGCAGTTTTCCTCTTATAATATGTCACTCAGTTAGGCGGCAGGTAGCCTAGTGGTTAGAGCTGCTGGGCCAGTAACTGAAAGGTTGCTGGTTTGAATCCCTGAGCCGTCAAGGCTCTGCCAATGTGCCCTTGAGCAAGGTACTTAACCCTAATCGTTCCTGTAGATTTTGCTAAATGACTCAAATGTAAATTAGCCCATGTCAGTGCTACTTTTTAGATTGGTCTAGTTAGTCTAGCCAGCTATCTAATCATGGCCAAATTACCGACTTGGCACGCAGAGCACCTCAAGGGGGCCCCCCATTTGATTTCTCACTCAAATATCATGGCATAAGTCATTGCAAAATGTGTAGAGTTGCAGGAAATTAGCTGTAAAACTGCAACAACAAAAGAGTTCTGTAAAGCAAACATATTTATTTACCTTTTTTTCCTATAAAATACAGATCCCTCTGAGTTAATGTTAAGAGGCTAATTGTATAGCTAATAGGCTATGTGTTTGTAGATCGACCACTAAAACTCAGACCCTGGTAATGGCCCTGTGCGCGAATGTCTAAGTGCGCGTGTGTGTCTGTGTGTGTACGTGCGCGCATGTGTGTATCTGTGTGTGTACGTGCACGCGTTTGTGCATGTCCAGCTGCAGCAAAATCACCAATTTGGGTCAAACACAAAGAGTTGTCCGGTTCCATCCACACAGAGAAAGGTACCGGTCCACTGACTACAGCAGCCCCAAAGGTACTGTTCTGCTGCCAGTGAATTAGCCTGTAGGGAACCTGGTATTATATAGTAATACAGGAAACAGAAGAAGTGTGTTGGAGATTAAACTCAGTATTGTTAAGAAGTGAATTGGGATAGTTTTGGAGGAAGAAATACTTTCTTTCATTCCTCTTCCTCCCCCTCTTCCTCCTCTCGTGTTTCTCTTCTATTCCTCCCCTCTTTCTCACTTCCACCTCTCCTCGTCTTCCTCCTCCTCTTCCTCCTCCACTCCTCTCTATCGCTCTTCCGCCTATCCTCCTCTCACCCTCTCATTTCCTCCTCTCTCTAGGTCCTTCAGGCGATGGGTTACCCCACAGGGTTTGATACGGACCTGGACTGCAGTGCAGACGAGAAGTCAGACGGAGAGGGGAAGAGTGAATCGTCCACACACAGCAATAACACAACACACTCAGACAGCTCAAATACACTGGAGGTACAGCACACACACACACACACACACACACACACACACACACACACACACACACACACACACACACACACACACACACACACAGACTTTAAATACTCCTTCTCCAAACAGCTAGGCTGCCGACGACAGCTGAAACAGAGCAGTAACTAGCCAATTGCTTTGCCCTAGTTTTAAAATCCACCAATCAAATGTACAAAAAAGGATCCAAACATTTCACAGGTCCCTGTATGCATGGGCACTCAAGGGTACAGAAAGCATCTCCTTCTCCAAACAGCTGCCCACGACAGCTGAAACAGAGCAGTAACTAGCCAATTCCTTTGCCCTAGTTTTTGTCAGGCCCGCAATCTGGAGGCCACGCACTGCAAGCGTGTGTACCTGGCCGAGACTGCCAAATATCAGCGCCACCAGTTTGCACCTACACCTGAGGCAGTCCAAGCGTGCCACAAGGAGCTGATATTTAAGCAGCTTCTCTGCATCCTTGTATGAACAGCAGTCATTCATAACATGGACAATGGACTCCATTACATTTGACTCATGTAGAATAAAAAATGGGCCATGTTTTGCAGGGTACCAGAGTGCTAGATTACATTTTGTTGGTAGAACTTGCAGCGTCACCTTAACAGTAAAGGTGAGAATGTCCTCACCAACGGCAGTATTGATGTGGACATTGGAATGGGAGAAAAAGTGGTCTCGTAACACACACACACGCATGGTCACCAGAATCAATATACATTACATGACCTAAAGTATATGAACACCTGCTTGTCGAACATCTCATTCCAAAATCATGGGCATTACTATGGAGTTGGTCCCTCCGATGCTCCTATAACAGACTCCACTCTTCTGGGAAGGTTTTCCACTAGATGTTGGAACATTGCTGCAGGGACTTGCTTCCATTCAGCCGCAAGAGCGTTAGTGAGGTCGGGCACTAATGTTGAGCAGTTAGGCCTGGCTCGCAGTCAGCGTTCCAATTCATCCCAAAGGTGTTCGGTGGGGTTGAGGTCAGGGCTCTGTGCAGGCCAGTCAAGTTCTTCCACTCCGATCTCATCAAACCATTTCTGTATGAACCTCGTTTTGTGCACAGGGGCATTGTCATGGTGAAACAGGAAAGGGCCTTACCTAAACTGTTGCCAAGGTTGGAAGCACAGAAACGTCTAGAATGTCATTGTATGCTGTAGCGTTAAGATTTCCCTTCACTTTTACTAATGGCCCTAGCCTGAACTATGAAAAACAGCCCCAGACCATTATTCCTCCTCCACCAAACTTTACAGTTGGCACTACGCATTCGGGCAGGTAGCTTTCTCCTGGCATCCAACAAACCCAGATTAGTCCGTCGGACTGCCAGATGGTGAAGCGTGATTCATCACTCCAGAGAACGCGTTTCCACTGCTCCAGAGTCCAATGGCGGCGAGATTTACACCACTCCAGGCGGCGCTTGGCATTGCGCATGGTGATCTTAGGCTTGTGTGCGGCTGCTCAGCCATGGAAATACATTTCATGAAGCTCCCGACGAACAATTATTGTGCTGACGTTGCTTCCAGAGGCAGTTTGGAACTCGGTAGTGAGTATTGCAACCGAGGACAGACAATTTTTTGCTACACGCTTCAGCACCCGGCCCCTTTCTGTGAGCTTGTGTGGCCTACCACTTCGTGTTGTTGCTCCTAGACTTTTCCACTTCACAATAACAGCACTTAAAGTTGACCGGGGCAGCTCTAGCAGGGCAGGAATTTGACGAACTGACTTGTTGGAAAGGTGGCATCCTATGACAGTGCCACGTTGAAAGTCACTGAGCTCTTCAGTAAGGCCATTCTACTGCCAATGTTTGTCTATGGAGATTTTTCTATGTGTGTGGCTGAAATTATTATGTTATCTGTAATCAGTTTTTTATTCTGTTATTGTGGTCCCGCAGGTCCGAACTCAGGGTCCTATTCTGACGGTCAGTGGTAAGAACCCCGTCATGGAGCTCAATGAGAAACGCAGAGGTCTGAAGTACGAGCTCATATCAGAGAGCGGGGGCAGCCATGACAAACGCTTCGTCATGGAGGTGAGGAAAACACCAGGCGTATCTCCACTGGAACAGTATATTAAAAGCACACACACACTGACTCTCAAAGAACTTTGATGCAACTCAATGGACCAGGGTTGGTGCGCACTGGCTGGCTATGGTGACCAGCGAGCTGAGATAAGGCGGGGATTTACCTAGCAAAGACTCATTAATGACCTGGAGCCAGTGGGTTTGGCAGCCATAGCCAGCCAACAAGAGTGTACAGGTTGCAGTGGTGGGTAGTATATGGGGCTTTGGTAACAAAGCGGATGGCACTGTGTTAGACTACATCCAATTTGCTGAGTAGAGTGTTGGAGGCTATTTTGTAAATTACATCGCCGAAGTCAAGGATCTGCAGTATAGTCAGTTTTACAAGGGCATGTTTGGCAGCATGAGTGAAGGAGGCTTTGTTGCGAAATAGGAAGCCGATTCTAGATTTAATTTTGGATTGGAGATGTTTAATATGAGTCTGGAAGGAGAGTTTACAGTCTATCCAGACGCCTAGGTATTTGTAGGTGTCCACATATTCTAAGTCAGATCCGTCGAGAGTAGTGATGATAGTCCGGGCGGATGCGGGCAGCGTTCGATTGAAAAGCATGCATTTAGTTTTACTAGCATTTAAGAGCAGCTGGAGGCCACGGAAAGAGTGTTGTATGGCATTGAATCTCATTTGGAGGTTTGTTAACACGGTCTCCAAAAAAGGGCCAGATGTATACAGAGTGGTGTCGTCTGCGTAGATGTGGATCAGAGAGTCACCAGCAGCGAGAGCGACATCATTGATATTTAAAAATAATAGAGTCTGCCCAAGAAATGAACCCTGTGGCACCCCCATAGAGACTGCCAGAGGTCCGGACAACTGGCCCTCCGATAAAAACACACTGAACTCTATCTGAGAAATAGTTGGTGAACCAGGCGAGGCAACCTTTTGAGAAACCAAGGCTATTGAG
Source organism: Thymallus thymallus (assembly GCA_023634145.1). Classification (NCBI taxonomy): domain Eukaryota; kingdom Metazoa; phylum Chordata; class Actinopteri; order Salmoniformes; family Salmonidae; genus Thymallus; species Thymallus thymallus. The sequence continues at coordinate 36,432,745 of CM042390.1, read as the reverse complement.
TCTGCTGATAAGAATGCAGTAATTGACAGAGTCGAAAGCCTTGGCCAGGTCGATTAAGGAGGGTGCTGCGGGGGGTGCAGAGCAGTTGGCCGGGGTAGGGGTAGCCAGGTGGAAAGCATGGCCAGCCGTAGCAAAATGCTTATTAATATTCTCGATTATCGTAGATTTTTCGGTGGTGACAGTGTTTCCTAGCCTCAGTGCAGTGGACAGCTGGGAGGAGGTGCTCTTATTCTCCATGGACTTTACAGTGTCCCAGAACTTTTTGGAATTAGTGCTACAGGATGCAAATTTCTGTTTGAAAAAGATAGCCTTTACTTTCTAACTGACTGTGTATATTGGTTCCTGACTTCCTTGAAAAGTTGCATATCGCGGGGTCTTTTAGATGCTAATGGAGATCCATTGATCCTTTCTCTGGCTGGTGTCATTATTCAGCACCAGTAGCAATACAATACCACCAGATATACAGGATATCTATACAATACCACCAGATATACAGGATATCTCTATACCACCAGATATACAGGATATCTATACTATACCACCAGATATACAGGATATCTATACAATACCACCAGATATACAGGATATCTCTATACCACCAGATATACAGGATATCTATACTATACCACCAGATATACAGGATATCTATACAATACCACCAGATATACAGGATATCTCTATACCACCAGATATACAGGATATCTATACTATACCACCAGATATACAGGATATCTCTATACCACCAGATATACAGGATATCTCTATACCACCAGACATACAGGATATCTATACTATACCACCAGATATACAGGATATCTATACTATACCACCAGTTATACAGGATATCTCTATACCACCAGACATACAGGATATCTCTATACCACCAGACATACAGGATATCTATACTATACCACCAGATATACAGGATATCTATACTATACCACCAGATATACAGGATATCTCTATACCACCAGACATACAGGATATCTATACTATACCACCAGATATACAGGATATCTATACTATACCACCAGATATACAGGATATCTATACTATACCACCAGATATACAGGATATCTATACTATACCACCAGATATACAGGATATCTATACTATACCACCAGATATACAGGATATATCTATACCACCAGACATACAGGATATCTCTATACCACCAGACATACAGGATATCTATACTATACCACCAGATATACAGGATATCTATACTATACCACCAGACATACAGGATATCTATACTATACCACCAGACATACAGGATATCTCTATACCACCAGACATACAGGATATCTATACTATACCACCAGACATACAGGATATCTGTACTATGCCACCAGATATACAGGATATCTATACTATACCACCAGACATACAGGATATCTATACTATGCCACCAGATATACAGGATATCTGTACTATGCCACCAGATATACAGGATATCTCTATACCACCAGACATACAGGATATCTATACTATACCACCAGATATACAGGATATCTCTATACCACCAGACATACAGGATATCTCTATACCACCAGACATACAGGATATTTCTATACTATATCCTGTATACTACTTCTTCACCCAACGCATGCTTACTTCAACCTACTTGTGTGTGTGTTCTGTGTGTGTCTCCTCTCTCTCTCCAGGTGGAGGTGGATGGTCAGAAGTTCCGGGGGGCGGGGCCTAATAAGAAGGTAGCGAAGGCATCTGCTGCGTTGGCTTCTCTGGAGAAACTCTTCTCTGGTCCCAACGCCACTGCCATCAAGAAGAAGAAGATCATTCCTCAACACGCTGTACGTTAGCAATACTGTCTCTCTGATCAGCTATCAATACTTTCTGTTTTGATAGCTGGTGAGTTGTGAGTGGTCAGTTAGCAATATCAATCCTTTAGTGCAGGGCTCTCCAACCCTGTTCCTGGAGAGTTACAGTCCTGTAGGTTTTCACAACAACCCTGTTCCTGGAGAGTTACAGTCCTGTAGGTTTTCACTCCAACCCTGTTCCTGGAGAGTTACAGTCCTGTAGGTTTTCACTCCAACCCTGTTCCTGGAGAGTTACAGTCCTGTAGGTTTTCACTCCAACCCTGTTCCTGGAGAGTTACCGTCCTGTAGGTTTTCACTCCAACCCTGTTCCTGGAGAGTTACAGTCCTGTAGGTTTTCACTCCAACCCTGTTCCTGGAGAGTTACGGTCCTGTAGGTTTTCACTCCAACCCTGTTCCTGGAGAGTTACAGTCCTGTAGGTTTTCACTCCAACCCTGTTCCTGGAGAGTTAAGGTCCTGTAGGTTTTCACTCCAACCCTGTTCCTGGAGAGTTACAGTCCTGTAGGTTTTCACTCCAACCCTGTTCCTGGAGAGTTACGGTCCTGTAGATTTTCACTCCAACCCTGTTCCTGGAGAGTTACAGTCCTGTAGGTTTTCACTCCAACCCCAATCTAGTGCACCTGAATCAGGTGTGAAAACCTACAGGACTGTAACTCTCCAGGAACAGGGTTGGAGACCCCTGATTTAGAGGGAAGTCTGATCAGTAATCAATACTGCTTGTTTACAGAAGAATCTGATCAATAATTTTTATATATAGGAAAGTCTGATTAGTAATCCATCTTGTTTACAGGATAATCTGATCAATAATTTGTCTTTAGAGGAAAGTCTGATCAGTTATCAATACTGCTTGTTTACATTTACATCATTTAGCAGACGCTCTTATCCAGAGCGACTTACAGTAGCAATTATGGTTAAGTGCCAATTATGGTTAAGTCGGTTCGGGGATTCGAAACAGCGACCTTTCGGTTACTGGCCCAACGCTCTTAACTGCTAGGCTAACTGAAGAATCTTATCAGTTATCACTACTTCCTCTGTTACCTTCTGAACCTGATACAGTCTCAAATAGAGATTTTTTACAACAATCAGTACAGCCTGTTTACAGGGTAGTCTAATCAGTCATCAATACTGGTTGTTTACAGTACTGTTTCTGTGTCCCCGTAGACGAAAGGTTCCCTAGCTGCAGCAGTGGCAGCCTCAGCAGTGGCAGCCCAGGTGGCCAGGGGGAGAGGTAGAGCAGCAGCCCTAACCAGAGGCGCCTTCATTACCACAGCCGCCGCACCAGCATACACACAGATACCAGGTACATGGAAGTATGTCAATGTGTCTGGGTGTATGTGTGTGTGGGTGATCGTGAGTGTGTGTGTGTGTGTGTGTGTGTTGTCGCTGTCTGTCCTGTCCAGTTCCCTGCCATAGCTGTGTGTGTGTGTGTGTGTGTGTGTGTGTGTGTGTGTGTGTGTGTGTGTGTGTGTGTGTGTGTGTGTGTGTGTGTGTGTGTGTGTGTGTGTGTGTGTGTGTGTGTGTGTGTGTGCGCGCGCGTGCCTGTTACCATTATGTCCAGTTAACCAGCGAGGCTAATAGTCCACATGGCTTAACGTGTCTGACAGGCTTCGGGACTCCGTATGGATACAGTGCTGCAGCCGCCCCAGCCTACGGTAAGTCACCCCTCCAACCTGTTCTCTGAGTCTATAGGTTTAACACCAGCCTCACCTCACTATCCTTTTCCTTCCTACACCTGTTGGAGGCCCAGCTGGAAAACGATGCTGTACGTTCCCATTGAATCTGAGTTACAGTATAGAGGTCGAAATTGAAACTGAAGAATTGGGCAAATCTAAAAGCTAAATTAAAAGTGGAACTGATCGTAACCTTTTGGTTCTTACTGTGGTTGGAGCAAGCCTTGCTGCGCTTCTCACCATCTGCCTGTCTGTCTGTCCATCAGTCTGTCCGTCCGTCCGCTCCCTCATCCTGACTCTCTGGACATCTCTCTCCTCTCCTCAGTGTAGCCCCCCCCCCCCCCCTGCTCTCTATCCATAGCCAGACGCAGCCAGAGAGCCCATTCAAAGCTGCCCAGCCAGGCAGAGACTGATGCCACCAACACACACAGGCTGTATGGGTTATGACACTACCTCTGTAGACTACCTTCCAACCAAACCTAGCTCTACTGTAATGCAGTACAGTATACACACACACAACATCTCTTCCAACCTACTATATCCTTATAAACATGGATGCATGAACAGCGTAACTGTTTAATTCACTCTACACTAGGGCTGTCCCGACCAAAAAAAATCTTAGTGGACCGCAATGTTCCCTCAAATTTTTTTGTGGCACTGAGCAAATTTCAGGTCTGCTGAGCGCAAACATGAACGTTGTGAAAATTATGTGCAACTTCCAGCACGTTTACTGTGAACACTGAGGCTGTACCCGCTTTAAGTTACAGTTTTAACAGTGGCCAAGTAGGCTACTGTGGCTATTTGATCATAATGTAGGCCTACCAGAGTGGCCTACCATCAAAAACTATGGAGAAAATGCATCCCTTAACATTTTTAAATGAGAATAGCGTTTCTATTATTCAGCCTACAGTAGCAGCCAATGTGTGGTGTTCAAAGGAGGCCTACATTCCATTAGACTTTTGAAAATAAACATGCAGGGCTTGACATTTACCTGTCTATCCACTTATCCTTCAGACAAGGAGGTGACTGAAAATGTTGTTTGATGAAAGAAACTACTTTACAAAATATTAATTATTACAGAGAATCAGACAAATGAGGCTACCCTCTGCCTATTGGCTACTTAGCTTATTCAAGTCTGTCTCAAAATACAACACTGCCCCTTTAAGACAAAACAAAAGCTCTTTACCTGACTTGCTTTTCAAAGATGTCCAGAAATGTACACATTTTGTGCTCTTGTAGGAAGCAATCACTCCCCTATTGCTGACTACAAATGATCTATAACTGGGCTGATAACTCACTAACTAGCAAAGGATATGAACAAAATGTATAAAACATTTTTTATCCTACTTCGATGCATTCTGCCTACAATAAAATATATTGCATAGTTTGTTTTGTTTCGGTATGTTGCATTGAAAGTGGCTAATATTGGCCTCCTGAGTGCATCACAGTGCTAGAAGCGTCACTACAGGTTGTGATACAGCCCGGGATCAGGAGTCCCATAGGGCGGCGCACAATTGGCCCAGCGTCGTCCGGGTTAGGGAGGGTTTGGCCGGGGGGGCTTTACTTGGCTCATTCGGCTCTAGCAACTCCTTGTGGCAGGCCAGGTGCCTGAAGGTTGACCTCGGTCGTCAGGTGAGCAGTGTTTCCTCCGACACATTGGTGCGGCTGGCTTCCGGGTTAAGCGGGCGGGTGTTAAGAAGCGCGGTTCCGCGGGTCATGTTTCGGAGGACTCGACCTTCGCCTCCCGAGTGCGTTCGGGAGTTGCAGTGATGAGACAAGATGAAAAGGGGGCAAAATGAAAGAGAAAAAATAAAGAAATTGCCTAATATTGCATTGATTCGATCACTATTGCCACAGTAAAGGGAAACATTGATAGTGTTAACTAACAGGAAAAACTATAGAAAGTTTAGTGAAGTTCAATCTCGTGGATATTTCTTCTGCGCACTGTGCGGCAGTCTCAGGGGAGCTGCCAGGCCGGGCAGTCCCGCGCGCATCTTAGAGGGAACATTGGTCGTCTGTTCTTTCGACCATTTTAAAAAGTGTATTTTTCCCTATGGCTCCCTATGTAGGCTACTAAGCTTGTCTGATGCTTTAAGCACAATGAGATTAAATAATTAAGATACACAAATGACTCAAGAGGGAGCCAGAGATCAAGATAGCCTAACCAGAAGGAAAAAAATAACTGTTCCCGACCCTCCTCCAGCTGCTAGTGGCTTTTGCAGATTCTTCCGTTAAACTCCTGAAGTTGCCGGTAATAGGCTACACCAGGGGTCGGCAACCTTTTCCATTTGGAGTGCCAATTTATCTGACCACTTATGATTTTCCTTTGCACATTATCGTGGAACAGTTTAATTTAATTTCATTCATATATCAAAATCATTATCATGTGGTTAATCAACATTCTAAAAGTAAATTTTATTGCCATTGCCAACTATGTAAAAATAGCCTACATAAAGCCAACAAATAAAAACATTGAAGCCTACAGGTAGAAAATATCCTGGTATCAACTTGGTCTGGCCTGAAGCTTGCGCATTTTTCCCCCTTTCACTCGAGTGGTCGAAAGAGAATGAGATTTTGCAAATAGGCTACGTTGAAGAACTATTGTCATTCTCAATGGATGTAAAAACAGACTGTTTACTTGCTGTTTGAGGTGAAGAAAAAATTACTTTGAGAAGCTCCACAGTGGTGGTGAGTGGTGACAATCAGATACCCAGTGGGCACATTTATAGACCTACATTTGTGTACATACCAGGTAGCCTAGGCCTTCTTCTATACATAATCAAGTGCGCGTCCTTACTCAACCTTGACCAGAGCGCTACAAATAAAATTGAATGAATAAATTGACAATTCGTAAATGGAATGAAATAAACCAAAGCTTGTTCCTCACAAGTGTAGCCTAGGTTGTGTGGTCTGCAAACAACGTGTCCACTCCGACATTGAGAACGGTAAAAGACTGGAATAATAATATATTGAATGCATTAACAGAAATTACCTTAACCAAACAAACATTGTAGAATAGAAATTATGTGAATTAACGGTAAATGTGCCATCCCCCCAGCCTCCGCAATGGATTAGTCCACTGAGACATGCATGAATCAGACAGGTGTCTCGGGTGCCATAAAACATTTTATATATATATATATTTGCTACTGCTCAACTAAAAAAATATTGTTTGACAAAATAATCGACCAGTCGACTAAATGGGGTCAACCCTATTGTCCACATAGTGTAATCTTCCCACTCCTAGACTAGACTGTCTGTTCCTCTGGCTAGACTGTCTGTTCCTCTGGCTAGACTGGCCGGTCCTCTGACTAGACTGGCCGGTCCTCTGGCTAGACTGGCTGGCCCTCCTCTCCTCTCCTCTCCTCTCCTCTCCTCTCCTCTCCTCTCCTCTCCTCTCCTCTCCTCTCCTCTCCTCTCCTCTCCTCTCCTCTCCTCTCCTCTCCTCTCCTCTCCTCTCCTCTCCTCTCCTCTCCTCTCTCAGCATAACTCAACACAGCACTGACCGGTTTGAGGACAGCAACACTCATGATGCTTAATAACTTACACCCACTTTGTCTTACAGATTTATACACTAAAAAACATATGAAAATATATATACATATATCGCTCTGCCTCTCTCTCACTCTCTCTTTTCCTCTCCCCATCTCTCCGTCACACAAACCATAATCTTAGAACAGACTGGTCCTTGTGTGTTGTTGCGTGGCATTGGGAGGCCCCTCCCCTCTGTCACAGAGAGAGCTGCCTGTTTCTGGTTCTGGGGGCTTGAATGAGTCTTATGTGCAGGATGGGAGACTGGACCGGGCTGGTTACAGGGTAGGCACAACACATTCTAGTAGCAACTGCCAGAGAGCCATGGGTTCGTATTCACAAAGAGTCTCAGAGTAGGAGTGCTGATATAGGATCAGTTTTGCCTTCAAAAAGATTATATGGACAGGTGGGACCTGATCCTAGCTCAGCACTTCTACTCTGGGATGCTTTTTGAATACGGGCCTTAGCCTAGCAGGGGGCTGGACTCCAGGCAACATACTCCTTTATATAGACTGGAGCAAAGAAGTTTGGTATCATAGTTATACAGTGGGTATCATAAGTATTGGATTTATTCACATTTTGTTGCGTTACAAAGTAGGATTGAAGCAGATTTAAATGTGATTTTATTTGTCAGTGATCTACACCAAATATTGTCGTTGCACAAGTATTCACCCCCTTTGTTTAGGGGATGAATCACATAAGTCACATGGACTCACTCTGTGTGAAATAATAGGGGTTTACTTGAAGAAAGGACAAACCTGCACTCACTGAAATATTCTTTAAGATTTAATGTATTTTGTTTTAGCAGCAGAGGTCAGAACAAACGGACGGCAGCTTTCGTCTGGAGAACAATAGATATTTATAGATGACGTCACATTGCCATACTGTTATATTTACATCCATTCAATCATTGTAAAAAGCAGTGAGTTAAAGAATATTTCAGTGAGTGCAGGTTTGTCCTTTCTTCAAGTAAACCCCTATTATCTTCAAGTGTATGCCTTTTGAACCTGGCACCCAAAGACTTGTTGTTACTACTACAAGATTTTGAGCTGAGCACACCAATTTCTCTTTCTAAAATAATAGGGGTTTGACACAATTTTTGAATGGCTACCCCTTCCTCTGTCCCCCATACATACAACATCTGTAAGGTCCCTCAGTCCAGTATTGCATTTCATGCACAGATTCAACTACAAATATCAGGGAGGTTTTTTTGAAAGCCTCATAACCAAGGGCATTGATTGGTAGATTGGTAGCAAAAACAAATCAGACATCAAATATCTCTTTATGCATGGTCAAGTTAGTAATTATGCTATGGATTATGTATTAACCACCTAGACACATCAAAGATGCAGTCGTCTTTCTGAACATCGTGCAACAAGGCTTTAAAGTAATACCGAAAAACAACTTGACAAAGGAATACACTTTTTTTGCCTTAATATAAAGCCATATGTTTGAGGCAAACACATCACTGAGTAACTGCCTCCTTATTGCAAGCATGGTGGTGGCTGCATCATGGTATGGGTATGCTTGACATCGGCAAAGACTGGGGAGTTTTTCAGGATAAAAAGAAACAGGGTTTAGCTAAGCACAGGCAATGTCCTAGAGGAAAGTCTGCTTTACACCAGACACTTAGATTAATTCACCTTTCAGCAGGACAATAACCTACAACACAAGGCCAAATCTACACTGGAGTTGCTTACTAAGAAGACAGTGAATGTTCCTAGGTGTCCCAAGTTACAGTTTTGATTTAAATCTGCTTGAAGATCTATGGCAAGACTTAAAAATGGCTGTCTAGCAATGATCCCCAACACCTTGACATTATTAAATGAATAATAGGCAAATATTGCACAATCCAGTTGTGCAAAGCTCTTAATCATTGTTCACAGGCCTTTAATACATTCAACTAATTACCTAGGAGGGCAAATAAATCAGATTTGTATCGGACTTCATACCTACGAAGGTGGTTTGAAATCTGGTTTGAAATATCTGATTCCATGTGCTTTTTGGCTGTTCAGACTGCAGGTAAAAGAACACATTCTATATGCCCAAAAAATTTGACATGCCTAATAAGGCTCACAGCTGTAATCACTGCCGAAGGTGTTTCTAACATGTATTGACTCAGGGGGGTGAATACTTATTAGTGTTTTCTTTTTTATTCATCTATACAAATATAAAATTTGTGTAGATTGTTGACCAATTTATTTATTTTATTCCATTTTAATCCCACTTTGTAACTCAAAAATCCAAGTGGGTGAATACTTATGATAGCCTATGTGCTGGGATTTATCCCTTACCACTGTGGCCCCGTCCGACCCAGCCTGGTCTCTGCCTGCTATATAAGGAGTGGTCCTTTAGTACCCACCCAGTTGTGTCAGTCATGGCATTATTAAGGAAGTCCTGGTATTTGGCTGCTGTGAGATCAGATAACATGTCCTGTTCACTACCCCCCCAGTCCCCATTAGTGCTTCTGTCTGTCTGTCTGTCTGTCTGTCTGTCTGTCTGTCTGTCTGTCTGTCTGACGGACGGACGCTCACTGGTGTGTGGCGCTCAGCCTCGTGTTGCTGCTTTGAGATTTCTATATGGGTTCAAGACTGTGAGAAACACACACTCGATAACACACACTCAAGAACACACACTCAAGCCCAGACCACAAGAATATCCTTTCCATATTACAGTATCTGTAAAGAAAAGAGACAAAGAAACCAGCCAACCAACCACAGCCCTGCATTGTTCACCACCATTGACATTTTGTTCTTCCTTCCTCCTCTCAGTCACTCAAGTCCTCTCTCACACATTGCCCCTCTCTCTGGGATCTACTGTATAGCTCTGCACACATGGTCTGTCTAGGGCCTAGACCATAGAAATTGAATGAATAGAGCAATGCAGCTTTGACGATAGCATTTCAAAAATGGATAACCTGTAATTCTATTCATTCTAGATCTGTGGCCTAGTAGATCAGAACAGAAGCTTGTGTTATTTTTTTGCCTTGCCTGCCGTGGACTCATGTGGAGTATTCTCTGTTTTCATGTCTCCCCTCAAGGTTTCTCCCCCAACAGAATGCTTCTGTTGCCTGTCATGAAAATGCCTGCCTACCCCATCCCCCACTATTCCTTCTTTTAGCACAGGGGCCTCAAAACACCCTACTAGAAGGGAATCTGAGTCTTCTTGGTTTTCTTACATATGGAGGGAGAAGTGATCTAAATGACTTGAGCAGAAGATGATTTGTAAAAGAAGTGTATTTCTAACTTTTGCTGATAAAAATGTCTACCCCCCCAAAAAAAATAATTGGAAGGATTTGTACTGTGAATTGTTACCTCATTCTTTTGAATCTAAACTATATCAGCCTTTTTTGTTATTTGTTGTTCCTGTTCTTCAGTAGGAAGGATTTAGGCCTTGCAATTTGACACAGAACTGAAAACTAATTGGACTAATAAAACCTTTATATCCTACAACAAGCTGAGCACTGCCTTGTGTCTAACTGAAACTAGGGACAGTAACAGTAAATACAGCCTCAAGGGCTACGGTATTGTAGCACTCTCTATTTGACAAGAGGAGCTATTTCTTGGTTGGAACAGGAAGTCTTGACAGGAAACAGGAAATGCTGCTGTTATGAATAGGAGGTAGAGTGTAGGGGAATATTGTGGTAGCATGGGAGTAGTGTTTGTAGCATTGTACTGATTCAGTACCAGAGGTTAACTGCAGGCGTCGGCAGCTAGATGCAGTACCAGAGGACAACTGCAGGGGTCGGCAGCTAATTTCAGTACCAGAGGTCAACAGCAGGGGTCGGCAGCTAGAATCAGAACCAGAGGTCAACAGCATGGGTCGGCAGATAGATTCAGCACCAGAGGTCAACAGCAGGGGTCGACAGCTAGATTCAGCACCAGAGGTCAACAGCAGGGGTCGACAGCTAGATTCAGCACCAGAGGTCAACAGCAGGGGTCGACAGCTAGATTCAGCACCAGAGGTCAACAGCAGGGGTCGACAGCTAGATTCAGCACCAGAGGTCAACAGCAGGGGTCGGCAGCTAGATTCAGTCGCAGGCTTATTTTTGTCAGAGCAGATGGTCGGGGGGCCGGAACATAACTATAATAATGTGTACACTGTAAATTGACCCCAACTAAGTCCAAAAATGTATTGTATTTGAAAATAGATATTCTAATAGATAGAAGCTCAGACCCACTGCTGTCCATTTCATTACATTTCAATTCAGTTAATTCAGGGAGAATTCCTGAATTGACTGAATGAAATGGACTTGACCCTGGTCATGGATATCTTGATGGAATCATCACCTGTCCTGTTCTGTCCTGTCATAACACTGAGTCTGACCCCTCATAACCCTGAGTCTGAACCCTCATAACCCTCACAACCCCCACGCCACTCACTCACTGCACATTGGGTTCCCGACCTCATCCCGTGACCTCCATTTACAGTGCACACAGCAATCTGATATGGCTGCTTAGTTGGCTGGTTCCCCTGAGTCCTATGGAATACACCTTCAGCACAGCACTGGTCACACATCTACACATTGGAGAATCGAAAGCAGCAACAAGGGACCCTCTCCAGCCAATGGAGACTTGCTACCTAATTGTCCTGTGTCCGGTTTCCCGATAGCGATGTAATTTAGGCTTCCGAATGTTTAACGATGCAGATTTCCTACAACGGACCAAGATGTAACATGCGTTTCCCAAAACACCACGCAGAGAGAACAGTCGCTAGGTGCGTCGTTAAGAGAATGTGTCGATGCTGATAGGATTGAAAGAAAGGGAGCGCTGATCTCGGATCAGCTTTCTCCATTAAAACCTTTCCTGGACATTATAATTATTTCACAATACTGACTACGGATCAGCTCCTAGAGAGATAATATTGAGGCGGCTTATTCTAATGAATACCCAATAAAATGCATTGGTCATATGTTAGGCTACACATCATGTTAGGCTACACACCATGTTAGGCTACACATCATGAAATATATTGAGACAAATTACAGACAGTAGCCTACAAGTAGCAAAACTCAATTGATTGAACATGAAATGTATTTTCAATATGATGAAATAGGTCTATAGTTTACTTAATGCATTCATCTGTTTTTTAATTTGAACCATCCTTTTATGCATCACTTATACATAAATTGCAAAGATATTGACAACATTGTATTTGTAGTCGACTTTGGTCACAGAGAGACTGATAAACCATGTGATTCTATGTTTATCGCCGATCTTCTGTGTATAAAGTGACGCGGGAGGGCAAAAAAGCATCTAACGACGCACTTAGCTGTTCTAGATTACAAGTGTTTTTAAGTGCAAAGTTAATAACAGTGGTTTTGGAAAGATGCTTTTGGGAAACCGGGCCTTGGTTAATTTCTGTGGTTGTTTTACTTTTTTATTAGTTGTATTGGTGAGTGCATCAGTGTGACTCAGCTGTCCAGTCAGTCCTCTCCCTGGGGCCAGCACAAGAACAAACTACCAGACGCTGGCATGATAACCTTAGCTTCCTGAGCTCTCTCTATCTGGCCTGATGGCTCACTGCACAACAAGATACTGTTCTGTATACGAACAGTGAGGTCCAAATTGGAATTCAGTGAGCATCCATCTATATTTTTACCCTAAAATAGATTTTCTGTTAAACCCTGAAAGTGTTCTTATATTGACTCCTCAAATATATCTAATATGGAGATATTTGGGTCAATCCGAGAAGGTTATGTGTCCGTGCTGGCCCGTGGCTAAGAGGATGTGGCCCCCTGGGATACGGTCCGTTTAGGACTGCCATCTCCATGGTTATCGCTACGAGGCTCAACCATAGGCCAGAGGTCCCAGTGTCCTCTCCAATGGTTGGTTGAAAGTAACCTCAGTGACAGCCAGCGGAAGCCCATTCTGTGTCTGATCCCAACCCCCCTATTCCCTTCTCTCATGGGCTCCCCCTCTCTCTCCTCCTCTCTCCCTATCTTCCTCTCCCATGGGCTCCCCCTCTCTTCCTCTCTCCCCCTCTCTTCCTCTCTCCTCCTCTCTCATCTCTTCCTCTCCCATGGGCTCCCCCTCTCTCCCTCTCTTCCTCTCTCCATCTCTTCCTCTCCCATGGGCTCCCCCTCTCTCCCTCTCTTCCTCTCTCCATCTCTTCCTCTCCCATGGGCTCCCTCTTTCTCCCTCTCTTCCTCTCTCTCCCTCTCTTCCTCTTTCTCCCTCACTTCCTCTCTCTCCCTCTCTTCCTCTCTCTCCCTCTCACCTCCTCTCTCCATCTCTTTCTCTCCCATGGGCTTCCCCTCTCTTCCTCTCTCTCCCTCTCTCCCCCTCTCTCCCCTCTCCCTCTCTAACTCTCTTCCTCATCTCTCCTCATCTCTCCCCCCCTCTCTCCCTCTCTTCCTCTCCCATGGGCTCCCCCTCTCTCGTTGCAATGGCAGTCATCCTACTATACTCTCTTCAAAATCACAACATTGGATTTGATTTGTCAGAGTTATGTACTAATCACAATGTCTTAAAAAAACACTTTAAAGTTGCTACATGTCTTATCACATATCTTATCACATCTTATCACCTACCTTATCAAATATCTCTGCTCTAATATTTGAAATGAATGAGCTCCAAAGTTTGTTTGTTTGTTTTTTAATGTCCAATAGTTTTCCGTTTTAGTTGTATTGGTTTTGTTGGAAAGTGGTAACCGTTGCCACTTAAGTTGTTGATGTCTTTATTAACCTGATCCGCCCCAGTGCAATGAAAACCCCACTTACAGTACAGCCAGACAGAGCAGAGATAACATGGAGAGAGTAAGTCATGCTGCCTCCTACAGGGCCACCACAGTAATTACACTATCTCTCTCTGCTCTTCTCACTGTAGGTGGTCTTTTCATTGACAATCCCTTTTACCAGCCTCGGACCATCGCACCATTTATTATTCACTTGGGTCCACAAGATCTCTTCTCTGACTTCTAGAACCATCAGGTTGTGTGGTTTCTAAACTGTCTGACTACAGTACTGCTCCAGGCTTGACCTTTGACCCAGCAGGCTGTCTGTCTTGTCTCCCACCATAATTTACAGAGCCAGCGAGCGTTCAAACTGAACTCCTCTCACTCTGTTCTGTCTCCTCATGACCCAAATCAAAGGAAACAAACCTAAAAAAGCAATATTTGATTTGACTTTTTTGAATCTCAGCTGCATCAAAACTAAAGGCTGAGGACCTTGATCTTTGGGTCTCTTTCTTATATAGCAATACGACACCTGAACTTTTTTGGCTTCAAGCTTACTTGAGATGATGATGTGAATGTTCAATTGAGTCTTACCCAAGCACAGCATTGCAATATGTCACTTCAATTGTATATTCACTGTGTGTGTATGTGTGTCTATACCATGGAATATATGCATATATATGTATGGTATACGTTTCTATAATATATATTACGTGTTGATACTATTTATGATGTATATATGTAAATATATGATATACTTATTGTTGGTATAAATTATTTTAGAAAGTTAAATGTAACCATAATCCCACAATATAGATTTTTTTCTTCTTCCTGTTTTATATACACTTACTCTAGTACTAGGACATGCAATATGAAACCTGTTTCTTAATTAACCTGTGCTTATAGAAAAGCTTAGTGATTTTTCCTTCCCTTCACCTCGATGTCTTCTCGTCCGAGCCTTTCGCTAGCACGGCCTGGTCAGACGAGAGGCTCAACCTTGCCACCCTACCGTCCTCTCTACCACACATAAGTACTACATATGCGCACGCACTTCCTGTGTGATTGTCGGAGCTAAAAGCACAAGCATTTCGCTACACTCGCAATAACATCTGCTGACCATGTGTATGTGACCAATAAAATTTGATTTGATTTGATTTGACACCACAAACACACAACCTCCTGTTGACTTCCTGTCAGAAAGCACACTATTCTCAGTGGAATGTTTCTCACTGCGCCACTGTCTCTCTGCTCACATGGTATCTTGTACTGGACTGTATGCTTTGTCCTTTTAATACACTGGGTGTGTTGGGCAGCTAGAGTAACTGAACACAGAAACCCCCTCCTAGACAGGACCAACCACGGTCCTCTCTCTCTGGCCTACAGCAGAACGTGGAACAGACGCACAGTTCACAGTTTGTCAGCTTGTAAAGGTGGTGGGTGGCCCAGTTACTACAGTGCCCAGCAAGATTACCAACTCAGCATCAAGGCCATATTACCTGGTCTTGAATAAGTGGGCATCCTACAGTTGAAGTCGGAGGTTTACATACACCTTAGCCAAATACATTTAAACTCAGTTTTTCACAATTCCTGACATTTAATCCTAGTAAGAATTCCCTGTCTTGGGTCAGTTAGGATCACCACTTAATTTTAAGAATGTGAAATGTCAGAGTAATAGTAGAGAGAATGAGCTTTTATTTCTTTCATCACATTCCCTGTGGGTCAGACGTTTACATACACTCAATTCGTATTTGTTAGCATTGCCTTTAAATTGTTTAACTTGGGTCAAACGTTTCGGGTAGCCTTCCACAAGTTTCCCACAAATGTTCTATAGGCTTTGGAGTGGCCATCACAAAGCCCTGACCTCAATCCTATAGAATATTTGTGGGCAGAACTGAAAAAGCGTGTGCGAGCAAGGAGGCCTACAATCCTGACTCAGTTACACCAGTTCTGTCAGGAGGAATGGGACAAAATTCACCCAACTTATTGTGGAAGGCTACCCGAAACGTTTGACCTAAGTTAAACAATTTAAAGGCAATGCTACCAAATACTAATTGAGTGTATGTAAACTTCTGTCCCACTGGGAATGTGATGAAAGAAATAAAACATTAAATAAATCATTCTCTCTACTATTATTCTGACATTTCACATTCTTAAAATTAAGTGGTGATCCTAACTGACCTAAGACAGGGAATTTTTACCAGGGTTAAATGTCAGTAATTGTGAAAAACTGAGTTTAAGTGTATTTGTCTTAAGTTGTATGTAAACATCCGACTTCAACTGTAACCTTTCATCAAAAGCTTTGACTATTTGTTTTTATCTTCATGGCAGTTTGATCTTCAGAGTTTTTGTCACTTTAAATGTTCTTTTTATTTTGTTTTTTAAATAATATGGAAAAGCTATTGAGCCTCAGTGTAATTTTCAAGATGAATAACTTCAATCGATCTTTTAGGGCAGAAATCCTGTTAAGTCTCAATGACATCATGGGTAAGTTGTTGTTGAGAATTATACACATGTATACACATGAAATAAAAGCTCAAACTGAACTAAACTATATCCACATTAGTTTGGTAATAATCGGTAGTTGTCAAACACACAAGCCCCTTTCTGATCCTAAGTGTTAGTGAACCGGTAACTAAAATCCACCAGTCATGGTCTATTAGTTGGAAACCAATCACTCCTATTGATTAAATGATAGCCAGTCACTATTATTAATTAAATGATAGCCAATCATTCATATTGATTAGGCTCCTGGTACCAGTGTCTCATTGAGAATGTGTATAACCCTAACCCATGCAGAGTAATAATCCAACCAAAGCCTCACATGGAAATGGGAAAAAAATAAACTGAGGGGATAGTCCTTCCGAGAACCAATGGGATATTCCAAATAATGGATGAGAGGGTTTAGTCCCAAGTCGGTGTACCAGCCTGTTTAGCTCACATTTCACTCCTTGTTTTCCGTGTCATTGCTAAACAAGTGGCAATGACACAGAGTAAAAGGAGTGGATTTTAGCTAAACAGACTGGTACCCAGGCTATTTAGTCCCATGACTGCCTGAACAGCATATGTTACAGCACTTGTGGTTGTGCATCCAGGCTGGGCTGGGCTGGGCTGGGCTGGACAGGCTCCTCTGTTCCATCGCTCACAGCAACCAGCCAGTGGCAGAGCAGAGAGTCCTAATTAAAGGGAAAGTTGTATGTATTTTAATCTCAATCTTTATTGTTTCTGAACTCTATAAGTTATGTTTTTCGTAGAATTCAAACTCAGGCTTTACGATAGGAAAGACATTATGGTATGAAAACAAAAAACACCCAACATTCTGTTCTCTGAGGGTTGTGTGTTGTTGAGACATGCTCTGGACAGATGACCCTCATAAATAATAGGCTACTAGATGTCATCCTTAACTGAGCGTTGGTTGGCTTTTAATTTCCCCCTCTGATTGTCCCGGTCTTATGACCCATGCCTCTGCTCCCTAAGGGGGCCCAGAATACAAAGTACCTCAATGTTTCTCAGTAGCATACACTGGGTTTGAAAACTATTTGACATAATTTCAAATACTTAAACTGGGCTTGCTTCAGCTTGCCTGGTGCAATGGAACCAGGTGAATAGTCGCAAAAGTGCAACCCCGCCCATCTGGCACTCCAGATAGGATACAGTGAACGTTAAAAATGTAAAATAAAAAAAGATTTCAAATAGTATTTGTAGTGTATTGTAGCCTGTAGTGTAGTGGCGAGAGCCGAGCAGAGCAGGGGGCCTCAGTTTCTGCTTCTCAATGGTTAGATTGTACTATTTCACACACAGCTCTATATTCTATCATATATAAAGCGAGATCTACATGATGAGAAGACCAGGCAGAATATATAATGGCTTGAAATACACTACATGTCCAAAAGTATGTGGACACCTGCACTGTTGATCATCTCATTTCATAATCATGGGCATTAATATGGAGTTGGTCCCCCCTTTGCTGCTATAACAGCCTCCACTCTTCTGGGAAGGCGTTCCACTAGATGTTGGAACATTGCTGCGGGGACTTGCTTCTATTCAGCCACAAGAGCATTAGTGAGGTCGGCACTGATATTGGGCGATTAGGCCTGTCTCGCAATCAGCGTTCCAATTCATCCCAAAGGCGTTCAATGGGTTTGAGGTCAGGGCTCTGCAGGCCAGTCAAGTTCTTCCACACCGATCTCAACAAACCATTTCTCACTTTGTGCACGGGGGCATTGTCATGCTGAAGCAGGAAAGATCCTTCCCCAAACTGCTGCCACAAAGTTGGAAGCACAGAAACGTCTAGAATGCCATTGTATGCTGTTGCGTTAAGAATTCTCTTCACTGGAACTAAAGGCCTAGCCCGAACCATGAAATACAGCCCCAGACCATTATTCCTCCTCCACCAAACTTTGCAGTTGGCACCATGCATTGGGGAAGGCAGCGTTCTCCTGGCATCCGCCCAACCCAGATTCGACCGTCGGACTGCCAGATGGGGAAGCATGATTCATCACTCCAGAGAAGGCGTTTCCACAACTCCAGAGTCCAATGGTAGTGAGTTTACATCACTCCAGCTGATGCTTGGCATTGCACATGATGATCTTAGGCTTGTGTGTGGCTGCTCAGCCATGGAAACCCATTTCATGAAGCTCCTGATGAACAGTTATTTTGCTGACGTTGCTTCCAGAGGCAGTTTGGAACTCGGTAGTAAGTGTTGCAACCGAGGACAACCGCGGTAGACTCCAGCACTCAGTGGTCCCGTTGTGTGAGCTTGTGTGGCCTACCACTTCGAGGCTGAGTTGTTGCTCTTAGACGTTTCCACTTCACAATAACAGCACTTACAGTTGACCGGGGCAGCTCTAGCAGGGCAGAAATTTGATGAACTGACTGGTTGGAAAGGTGGCATCCTATGACAGTGCCACGTTAAAAGTCACTGAACTCTCCAGTAAGGCCATTCTACTGACAATGTTTGTCTATGGAGATTACATGGCTGTGTGCTTGATTTTATACACCTGTCAGCAACGGGTAGGGCTGAAATAGCTGAATTCAATCATTTGAAGGGGTGTCCACATAGTGGCTTGTCATGAACATTGATTATGTTCGTTTGAATGATATATTGTTTGATTTGTGTGACAGATTGTATATTACAAACCGGGTCATTCGAGCACTGAATACTGATTGGCTGAAAGCCGTGGTATATCAGACCGTATTATTTTTACTGTTCTAATTACGTTGGTAACCTGTTTATAATAGCAATAAGGCACCTCAGGGGTTTGTGGTATATGACCAATATACCACGGCTAAGGGCTGTGTCCAGGCATTCCGCGTTGCGCCTAAGAACAGCCCTTAACCGTGGTATATTGGCAATATACCCCAAACCCCCTAGGTGCCTTATTGCTTAATTATAACATTGTCCCTCCTGATGTGCCCTGAACTGTCCCTATGATAGGTCCTCCTGCCTGACATGGGATACAACAAGCACAAAAACACATTAGCAATATTCTACCACCTCTTACTCAGGGCCCACCGGACACACGCGCACACACACAGACACTAGCCGGAGTTATTCCAGCCCACCTCACAATCACCCACCATCATCATCCTCCTCCTCGTCACGCACATCCACAGTACTATAACACAGTGTAGACTCATCTCCTATGGGGCTCTAATACTCCAGCTCAACGATTGTATTTAGGGTAAGCCACAAACTGTTACTGAATATATACAAGAGGAATGACTTCCACCCCCCATAAACATGTACCTTGGTGCTTTACAATGGGTTGTAGCTGTGTACATAGTTCTTGTAAGTGGTTTACTTATGTTTTTTATATGTGGAAATCTTCCTACAGCTATCATGATTAACTGAGAGAGAGAAGGGGACTTGTGTGTGAGACTAGAACAAAGTAGAATGCTGGGAATTCAATCTGTGATCCAGCCTGCAGCAGTTCTGAAATATGAGTCAGATCTGGTTTTGGCCTAATAGAGCGAGGCTTCGCAAAATTAATTGCTGAACTGAACGTTTTCTTCATGTCCATCCGTGCTCTAAGTAGCTGCAGCACATAGTTCAGGGTTAAGTCTCTCCCAGTATGTCTGTCACAAGTGGAAAAAGGATCACGTGCGATTACAAGCTCTCGAGGATCTCAGACCATCAATGTTCCAATATACTGACTGTCGAACAAAACGCTTTGGTTTGGAATGTACACTGTTGTTGTAGAGTAGAATGTATAGCCATAGCAGAGATACAGTAATTGCATTTTTGTAAAGACATATATAAACAGAATATATATGATAAACATATATACATCTATAAATATTTTTGAAACTACTTGTGTGAGTCGTTCGGGCACTTCCTGCCTGGTTTGTGTTCACTTCCTGCCTGGTTTGTGTTCACATTTTTTGTTATTATTCTCTTATTTATTTACAATGTTTTTTGAGCGTGGCGTCTTCTGAGCGTTAGACTCGTCCCTCCATATTTCTGTAAATAGAATCCTCCATTTTTGTTTTATTATTCTGACCGAGAGGAAACTGTGGAATTACATTTGTGCCAATAAAATCAAGTAAAGGTTTAGGATTTTATTGCCACAAAAGTAACTCCATAGAAATCAGCCCAACTTGTCGGAGTTGCGCATTTCGCACTTCTTATTATGATCATGTGGCATAAAATAGTAAACGATATTAATTTGAACTATAAAGTTATAATCAACAAGGTAATCCAATGTGAAGTGGTGACTGTGCACAAACCTCTGTGAGCGAGCTGTGCTTGATTATAGAAGCCATTCATTCCAAATGACGGCAGTAGATGTTTGCTAGCTGTGGTATTAAATTATTAGGAGCAAAATCACCATGGTGATATGTTTGTCACTGTATTTGCCATAACTTATGCTTGGAAAAAAATAAATAACTTATTTAAAGTGTCAAACTTTTTTTTCTATCACCATGAAATAAATGCAGACTATAAACAATGTTTTGCTGTGTGGTGTATTATTTTAATAAACTTGTCTCTTTTCCTTCAGAAGCAGAGATTGAATGTTTTACAGCTAGTTTGATGGAAGTCATGATAGTGGGAACCCAATAATATATTTTAAGAGACGATAAAATGCTGTATATAAGGCTGAGTATAAACGCTGTATATAAGACTGAGTATATAAGGCTGAGTATAAATGGCTGTATATAAGACTGAGTATATAAGGCTGAGTATATAAGGCTGAGTGTAAAAGGCTGTATATAAGACTGAGTATAAACGGCTGTATATAAGGCTGAGTATAAACGGCTGTATATAAGGCTGAGTATAAATGGCTGTATATAAGGCTGAGTATAAACTGCTGTATAGAAGGCTGAGTATATAAGGCTGAGTATAAATGGCTGTATATAAGGCTGAGTATAAACGGCTGTATGTAAAAGGCTGTATATAAGACTGAGTATATAAGGCTGAGTATAAATGGCTGTATATAAGGCTGAGTATAAACGGCTGTATATAAGGCTGAGTATAAACGGCTGTATGTAAGGCTGAGTGCATTCGGAAAGTATTCAGACCCCTTGACTTTTCCCACATTTTGTTACGTCTCCCAGTCCCTGCTGCTGAAAATGAATGATGGAGGCCACGGTGTTCTTGGGGACCTTCCAAATTGTTTTGGTATTCTTCCCCAGATCTGTATTATTTTGGTATTCTTCCACACAATCCTGCCTGGAGCTCTACGTACAATTCCTTCGACCTCATGGCTTGGTTTTTGCTCTGATATGTACTGTCAACTGTGGGACCTTATATAGACAGGTGTGTGCCTTTCCAAATCATGTCCAATCAATTAAATGTACCACAGGTGGACTCCAATAAAGTTGTAGAAACATCTCAAGGATGATCAATGGAAACAGAATACGCCTCAGCTCAATTTCCTAGTCTAAAAGCAAAGGTTCTCAATAAATAAGGTATTTCTGTTTTTATTTTGAATAAATTAGCAAACATTTCTAAAAACCTGTTTTTGCTTTGTCATTATGGGGTATTGTGTGTTGATTGATGAGGGGAATAAAATGAATATAATACATTTTAGAATAAGGCTGTAGTGTAACAAAATGTGGAAAAAGTCAAGGGGTCTGAATACTTTCCGAATGCACTGTATAAAATGCTGATCATATAAGGCTGATCATATAAGGCTGTATAAAAGGCGGAGGATATAAGGCTGTATAAAGGGCTGAGTATATAAGTCTATATAAAAGGCTGAGGATATAAGGCTGTATAAAGGGCTGAGTATATAAGGCTGTATAAAAGGCTGAGGATATAAGGCTGTATAAAATGCTGAGTATATAAGGCTGCCATGGGATCAGGAGAGAAGGGAGACATTGAAACAATACAGGTCTATCTGTTCCTCAAGTTTATCTCTATCCCATGTCCTTGACTACATGCCCAGACCAACTGCATGAAAGAGATTAATTATCTTTTCTCAGAAGCACAGCTTTTGCACAAATAAATGTCTCTACTATTGTTTAAGCATATTATTTGTTAACTATTAGTATATAAGGCTGTATAAAAGGCTGAGTATATGAGGCTGTATAAAAGGCTGAGTATATGAGGCTGTATAAAAGGCTGAGTATATGAGGCTGTATAAAAGGCTGAGTATATAAGGCTGCATATAAGGAGTAGAAAAGAGTAAGAGTAGAAAAATATGCTAGGGCTAGCAAGTATTTTTTCTCAGTAGAGATTGAAGTTCTTACACTGAAGAAAAATATAAACTCAACATGTAAAGTGTTGGTCCCATGTTTCATGAGCTGAAATAAAAGATCACAGAAATCTTCCATATGCACAAAAAGCTTATTTCTCTCAAATGTTGTGCACAAATTTGTTTACTTCCCTGTTAGTGAGCATTTCTCCTTTGCCAAGAGAATCCATCCACCTGACAGGTGTGGCATATCAAGAAGCTGATTAAACAGCATGATCATTACACAGGTGCACCTTGTGCTGGGGACAATATAAGGCCACTAAAATGTGCAGTTTTGTCACACAACATAATGCCACAGATATCTCAAGTTTTGAGGGAGCGTGCAATTGGCATGCTGCCCAGTCATGTGAAATCCATAGATTAGGGCATGATTTATTTATTTAAATTGACTGATTTCCTTATATGAACTGTAACTGAAATTGTTGCATGTTGCGTTTATATTTTTTGTTCAGTATAGTTCGATGCAAGTCATGATGATAGTGTCTAAGGAAAAGGCTGAAGAATATACCAGGGATTGTAGGTCTTTTTTCTCAGAAGTAAAGGTTGAATCTTGTCTTACAGTTAGTTTGATGATAATTGGGACAGATGAGGAGGCTAAAGAATCTATTAGGTCTGTTTTAGTTGAGAAAAACTATTTACATTTTTAGTCATACCATGGCTATGATAGTGGGGACCGATTTAAAGGCTGAATAACAAACTAAGGGGTAGTTGAGCAAAACGTCTGTCAATCACACGAAGAGCAGCATAGCTGCTGAGTGAGTCAACGTATTAGATGACATCTCTAATGACATCTCCTATATTCAACGCTAGTGGGGTCTGTAAACGATCAACTTGAGTCACACACACACACACACACACACACACACACACACACACACACACACACACACACACACACACACACACACACACACACACACACACAAACACACAAACAGAGAGAGACATGGCTAGAACCTCTGAGATGACAGTTAGTATGCACTTAAATTATAATTAACTCGGAGGATCACTCAGTCTACAGTTACCCTTTCTCTATTCATCGTGTCACATCTCCAATAAAGCTCCTGTCATTTTTCAGCACTGTGTTACAAATCAGATGGTTACTTAATTAACAAGATATCAGCTGTATAAATCATTGTCACATATTCCTGATATTAGCCCCTGTGTGTGAGGCTGTTCGTCCATCAGAACCGGATTCAAATACTATTTAAAATCTTTCAAATACTTTTCAGATTTGCTTTGATCTGCTTGATGTGCCAGATGTGCAGGGATGGCTCTTTGGCGACTATCCTATTTGTTTCATTGCGCCTACTAAACTCAACAAAGCCCAGCTAAAGCATTTGAAATTATTTGAAAAAGTATTTGAACCCAGGTCTGCTGCCTATGCTGAAATGAGTTTCTGTTTGGTAAGACAACACCAGTCCATCAGCACAGTAATCTGTAAAGGCTTGTTGCATTATAAGCAAACTGACACAACCTTATCCTCCAAGACTCTTCACCTACACTGAGTGCACAAAACATTCCTAATATTGAGTTGCACACACTTTTCCCCTCAGAACAGCCTCAATTCATCAAGGCATGTACTATACAAGGTTTCGAAAGCGTTCCACAGGGAAGCTGGCCCATGTTGACTCCAATGCTTCCCACAGTTGTGTCAAGTTGGCTGGATGTCCTTTGGCCTGGCACTTACTACCATACCCTGTTCAAAGGCACTTATATCTGTTTTCTTGCCCATCAACCCTCTGAATGGCACACATACACAATCCATGTCTCAATTATCTCAAGGCTTAAAAATCTTTCTTTAACCTGGCTCCTCCCCTTCATCGACACTGATTAAAGTAGATTTAACAGGTGACACCAATAAGGGATCATAGCTGTAACCTGGATGTCATGGAAACAGCAGGTGTTTTGTACACTCAGTGTAGATTAGATTACACCTAATAGGCCCTCCGACTCTGACCCAACACACCTGACAGGGCCAGATCCCTCCAGCTCTGACCTAATTTAGGCTAACTGACAGGGCCAGATCCCTCCAACTCTGACCTAATTTAGGCTAACTGAAAGGGCCAGATCCCTCCAACTCTGACCTAATTTAGGCTAACTGACCGGGCCAGAGTGGCTGGATAGACTGGAGCCTATTCTCCATTTGTGATTAATCTGGTCTTCTCCGTTGCCTCCCTCCCCTCATCCAATTACTTTTTAAGAAGGAGGTGAGGAGAAAGAACGCGAGGAATCAAGGAAAGACAACATGTGAAAGAGCCTGGGTGTCCCTGAAAGGATAAGTATATGATGGAACATTGAGGAGGAAGGACGAGTTGCAGAGAACTTGATTTGCACTGTGAGGAGCTGTTAATGTGCATGCATGAGGTGAGACAGAATGGTTGATTTAGCTGCTACACTGGGTAAACATCAACATCTCTCCCTCCCTGTTCAGTAGTGTGACTGTAGTGTAGGAGACCAGAGCCAAGCTGTTTATCAGAGACACCGTCTATCTGGGAAAGTAATCAGGAACAGCGGGAGGTTCTTGGTATAGCTCACACACACACACACACACACACACACACACACACACACACACACACACACACACACACACACACACACACACACACACACACACACACACACACACACACACAGCAGCTCCGTGACTGGGTCCAGGATGCTCCTATTTTCTGGAGACTGCCAACTGTGTTAAGCAGAGGTGATAAAGAGTCTCAG
Source organism: Thymallus thymallus (assembly GCA_023634145.1). NCBI lineage: Eukaryota > Metazoa > Chordata > Actinopteri > Salmoniformes > Salmonidae > Thymallus > Thymallus thymallus. The sequence continues at coordinate 36,407,613 of CM042390.1, read as the reverse complement.
CTGGAGGTAGGAGAGATGGAGTGGAGGTGGGGTTAGGGGTGGAGGGGTCTGCAATGAAGGGAGGGTGGGGATCTCTCTGAGGCCAAACCGGTGTGAACCTGTCTGGTCGCCTGGTCCCTCTAGACTCCCAAATCACAGAGCGATGCTGCCTCTGTGCCTTTCTGCAACTCAACCCCATAAACATTTTGCCCATACCCCACTCTCTGCTGCCAGCTGGTTGGCTGTATTTTTAGCGAGGTAAGTAGCGATTGGGGTAAAGGAGGGGGTTGTACGGTGTTTGATTGCATAATGGAGACGCTCGTTACTCACTGCCGTTAACAGGTTTCCCACACCTTGCAAGTAGAAACCTCAGACCGGTGATAACTTTATGGGGGCCCCCAAAGTTATAAACACTCTTAAACGATATAAGAAAGCTGCAACAATCCATACACACTGTACATTTAAAATCAGGGACAACTGTGGGGAGTAATGTTTCATGTTTAAAAATAGCTCAGTCATTACTGAAAACCAGGGGCTCAACTTTGGTTTTAGAAGTGGGGGGGACATACAGCGGGTGAAATAAGTATTGAACACGTCACCATTTTTCTCAGTAAATACATTTCTAAAGGTGCTATTGACATGACATTTTCACCAGATGTTGGTAACAACCCAAGTAATCCATACATACAAAGAACCCAAAACAAATAAGTTCAGAAATTAAGTTGTGTGTAATAATGTGAAATAACACAGGGAAAAAGTATTGAACACACTTACTGATATTTATTTAATACTTTGTACAAAAGCCTTTGTTGGTAATGACAGCTTCAAGACGCCTCCTGTATGGAGAAACTAGTCGCATGCATTGCTCTGGTGTGATTTTGGCCCATTCTTCCACACAAACAGTCTTCAAATCTTGAAGGTTCCGTGGGCCTCTTCTATGAATCTTGATCTTCAGTTCTTTCCATAGATTTTCAATGGGATTTAAGTCAGGTGATTGGCTGGGCCATTCTAGCAGCTTTATTTTCTTTCTATGAAACCAATTGAGAGTTTCCTTGGCTGTGTGTTTGGGATCATTGTCTTGCTGAAATGTCCACCCTCGTTTCATCTTCATCATCCTGGTAGATGGCAGCAGATTTTTGTCAAGAATGTCTCGGTAAATTTGCCCATTCATCCTTCCTTCAATTATGTGAAGTTTGCCAGTACCATTTGCTGAAAAGCAGCCCCACACCATGATGTTCCCACCTCCAAACTTCACTGTTGGTATGGTGTTTTTAGGGTGATGTGCAGTGCCATTTCTCCTCCAAACATGGTGTGTATTATGACATCCAAACAGTTCAATTTTGCTCTCATCTGACCACACTATATTCTCCCAGTATTTCACTGGCTTTTCCAATTGTTGTGCAGCAAACTTTAAACGAGCTTCAACATGCTTTTTTTCCAGCAATGGAGTCTTGCGTGGTGAGCGTGCATAGAGGTCATGGCGGTGGAGTGCATTACTTACTGTTTTCTTTGAGACAACAGTACCTGCTAATTGCAGGTCTTTTTGAAGCTCTCCACAAGTGGTCCTTGGCTCTTGGACAACTCTTCTGATTATTCTTTTCACTACTCTGTCAGAAATCTTGCGAGGAGCACCTGGTCGAGGCAAATTTATGGTGAAATGATTGTCTTTCCACTTCCGTATTATGGCCCCAACAGTGCTCACTGGAACATTCAGAAGCTTAGAAATGCGCCTATAACCAATGCCATCATTATGTTTTGCAACAATTAGGTTGCGAAGGTCTTGTGACAGCTCTTTGCTTTTACCCATCATGAGATGTGTCTTGTGTGACACCTTGGCAATGGGACCTTTTTGTAGGCCATCAGTTGGGACTGAACCAGCTGATATTAATTTGCACTGATAGGGGGCTGGATTGCTTTTTAATTACAGATAGTTTTCAGCTGTTGTCTTGGCTTTCCATGCCTTTTTGCACCTCCCTTTCTTCATGTGTTCAATACTTTTTCCCTGTGTCATTTCACAACTTAATTTCTGAACTTATTTGTATGTATGGACTACTTGGGTTGTTACAAACATCTGGTGAAAATGTAATGTCAATAGCACCTTTGGAAATATATTTACTGAGAAAAATTATGACGTGTTCAATACTTATTTCACCCGCTGTATACAGTGGGGCAAAAAAGTATTTAGTCAGCCACCAATTGTGCAAGTTCTCCCACTTAAAAAGATGAGAGGCCTGTAATTTTCATCATAGGTACGCTTCAACCATGAGAGACAAAATTAGAAAGAAAAATCCAGAAAATCACATTGTAGGATTTTTTATGAATTTATTTGCAAATTATGGTGGAAAATAAGTATTTGGTCACCTACAAACAAGCAAGATTTCTGGCTCTCACAGACCTGTAACTTCTTCTTTAAGAGGCTCCTCTGTCCTCCACTCGTTACCTGTATTAATGGCACCTGTTTGACCTTTTTATCAGTATAAAAGACACCTGTCCACAACCTCAAACAGTCACACTCCAAACTCCACTATGGCCAAGACCAAAGAGCTGTCAAAGGACACCAGAAACAAAATTGTAGACCTGCACCAGGCTGGGAAGACTGAATCTGCAATAAGTAAGCAGCTTGGTGTGAAGAAATCAACTGTGGGAGCAATTATTAGGAAATGGAAGACATACAAGACCACTGATAATCTCCCTCGATCTGGGGCTCCACGCAAGATCTCACCCCGTGGGGTCAAAATGATCACAAGAACGGTGAGCAAAAATCCCAGAACCACACGGGGGGACCTAGTGAATGACCTGCAGAGAGCTGGGACCAAAGTAACAAAGGCTACCATCAGTAACACACTACGCCGCCAGGGACTCAAATCCTGCAGTGCCAGACGTGTCCCCCTGCTTAAGCCAGTACATGTCCAGGCCCGTCTGAAGTTTGCTAGAGAGCATTTGGATGATCCAGAAGAGGATTGGGAGAATGTCATAGGGTCAGATGAAACCAAAATATAACTTTTTGATAAAAACTCAACTCGTCGTGTTTGGAGGAGAAAGAATGCTGAGTTGCATCCAAAGAACACCATACCTACTGTGAAGCATGGGGGTGGAAACATCATGCTTTGGGGCTGTTTTTCTGCAAAGGGACCAGGACGACTGATCCGTGAAGAGGAAAGAATGAATGGGGCCATGTATCGTGAGATTTTGAGTGAAAACCTCCTTCCATCAGCAAGGGCATTGAAGATGAAACGTGGCTGTGTCTTTCAGCATGACAATGATCCCAAACACACCGCCCGGGCAACGAAGGAGTGGCTTCGTAAGAAGCATTTCAAGGTCCTGGAGTGGCCTAGCCAGTCTCTAGATCTCAACCCCATAGAAAATCTTTGGAGGGAGTTGAAAGTCCGTGTTGCCCAGCGACAGCCCCGAAACATCACTGCTCTAGAGGAGATCTGCATGGAGGAATGGGCCAAAATACCAGCAACAGTGTGTGAAAACCTTGTGAAGACTTACAGAAAACGTTTGACCTCTGTCATTGCCAACAAAGGGTATATAACAAAGTATTGAGATAAACTTTTTTTGCCCCACTGTATATATATTGTGTATATATATATATATATATTTTTTTTTTATCCAGTCAGATAAACACTCCAAACATATCACATTCCAATGCTAAAACTTGGGGGGACAAAAATGCAATTTCAGAATATTGGGGGGATCAAACAACAAAGAAAACCACAAATCAAACGACTAGATATGAAAAAAGAAAGGTGACAAAGAAAGATAAAAATATAATCAAATTGAGTTAAAAAGAATCAAGCATTAACATAAAACACAGACAGCTATTCATATTACAATCTTCTGTGATTTTCCCTCCCCCAAAACAACAGTTCTCAAGAGATTATTTTATATAAAGGTTTGTTTATTTGAAAAGAGAAATATGTATTTTGATACTATTAATGAAATTACACCACTGCCACCAACGCTATCCAGTTACATTTACATTTACATTTTAGTCATTTAGCAGACACTCTTATCCAGAGCGACTTATTGTTAGTTAGTGCATACATGTTCATACTTTTTTCATACTAGACCACAGAGAGAAATCCCATTGAATCTGTCCATTTAGACCACAGAGAGAAACCCCATTGAATCTGTCCATTTAGACCACAGAGAGAAACCCCATTGAATCTGTCCAGTTAGACCACAGAGAGAAACCCCATTGAATCTGTCCATTTAGACCAGAGAGAGAGAAACCCCATTGAATCTGTCCAGTTAGACCACAGAGAGAAACCCCATTATATCTGTCCAGTTAGACCAGAGAGAGAGAAACCCCATTATATCTGTCCAGTTAGACCACAGAGAGAGTTACACCTGCCTGGTTACCATGGAACCTATCTGTTGGTCTCTGTAGTCCCCTTCACAGTCTTTTCTCTAACAGAATAGAAAGGGGTGGGAGGGAAGGAGGGAGGGAAGGATGGAAGGAAGGAGGGAGGGATATAAAAATAACCTGAAAAGATGACAAAAGGGGCCTAGATGTAGAAGTCTAGAAGTCTTTTCAGTGGAGCACGTTAGGAGGCCTACATCCCAAATGGCACCCTTGTCCCTATAGTGCACTACTTTTGACCAGGTAATAAGGGTACCCATTTGGGACACAGTTCAGGATTTATCCCATACAGACAGAGACAGTGAGACATCAATATCTCTGGTTCACTATGACCAGAGAAGGCATTTAAGCAACTTTTGGTAATTGAAAAGTGCTATATACAGTGTACAAAAATATAAACGCAACAGTGTTGGTCTAATATTTAATGAGCTGAAATAAAAAATCCCAAAAATGTTCCATACACACAAAAAGCTTGTTTCTCTCATTTTGTGCACATATTTGTTTACATCCCTGTTAGTAAGAATTTCTCCTTTGCCAAGATAATTCATCCTCAAGCTGATTAAACAGCATGATCATTACACAGGTGCACCTTGTGCTGGGGACAATAAACTCTAAAATGTGTAGTTTTGTCCTACAACACAATGCCACAGATGTCTCACGTTTTGAGGGAGCTTGCAATTAGCATACTGACTGCAGGAATGTCCACCAGAGCTGTTGCCAGATAATTTAATGTTAATTTCTCTACCATAAGCCGCCTCCAACGTCGTTTTAGATAATTTGGCCGTACGCCCAACCGGCCTCGCAAACGCAGACCACGTGTAACCACGCCAGCCCAGGACCTCCACATCTGGCTTCCTCACCTGCGGGATCGTCTGAGGGGGTTGTGGGGATGCTGAGGAGTATTTATGTCTGTAATAAAGACCTTTTGTGGGGGAAAACCCCATTCTTATTGGGTTTAAAATCTTTGAAATTGTTGCGTTTATATTTTTGTTCAGTATAAGTCCCATGTATTATTATTACTATTATTATTATTATTATTATAGCAACAGGAATCTGATATTCCTTCTATTGATCATGGAGCAGGCCATAAGAGATCCTATCATTCAATGAATAATAAGAACTCTTTATGGAGCAAGAGTTTATGGGGCAAGACTTGGTGAGGAAAAATAGTCTGACCTCTAAAATGTATGATCCATCTATACATTAGCATGAGAATAAGAATGAAACTAACAACAACGTGATCTGAGTTCACAGCTTTATATTAAAATGCATTAAGTATAGACAATAATGTAGCATACACTACAATGTTCCACACGTTCAGTAATGTTGGATGATTGAAAGGTACATTTTGGCATGTTATGGATGAGACAGCAGTTTGTCTGACATTTAAGACGACGGAAGACGGAAAGCTTTTGAGCAAAAATAACATACATCATGATCATCATTAATCTGTAACACAGTACATCATTATTTTAGGCAACATTATTATTTAGTTCAGTTACAGGAGTAGAAAAAAACAAATAAAAATTATCATAATTCTAACGCTTGTTGTGTCTTACAGAATAACCTCTTTGTTCTCAGTACATTACACTGGGTTTCCTTCTACTGACATCACAGACTTAAAGGAAAAATACACTGCAAAACGCATCAAATTGATGATGTATCCAAGTGACACTTGGCTTCTTGAATGCTGACATGCTAAACATTTTGGGACTGTATTGACAGCGGACTAACGTTTTTGAGTGCATTTTTCCTTTAAGCAAGCTTATCCAGATCCCATACATTATAAATATGAATGTTAAGGTGCAAAGTCACCACTCCGACTACACACACACACAGACTGTCAGTAGAGAGTAGGACCTTCCCCAATATGGACACAGACCTCTAACGGAAGGTTCAGACCAAAATATATTATGTAGAACAACATAGATGCATCTATTACACGTAGAATAAGGAATCATGACTGTTCTATTCACGCCAGCTTGACCTCTGACAACCACTGACCTTTGATGACCCCTGACAGTTCAGTCTCTGTCTGATTCACTCTGCCACATAAGAGTGTACACATAAGCACAGCCTGTGATTGAAGACCAGACAATACCCGTATGCCATTTCCCTCCCTCTCAGGAGTGTAGGTAGGTAGGTGGCTGGCTGTGACTCGTGTCTGTCTATGTCTATGTTGGGAGAGTGGGGTCCGTGAATAGGTCTGGGGGGACGCTGTGTCGTGGAACTAAGATAACTTGGTATATACCATGAGCTCAACTGATGAGGTCAGAGGTCACGAGGGGTCATCTAGCACAAAAGCCTGAGGAGCAGCTGGTCTCAGAGAGGAAGAGTCATGTGGCTGCCGCCAAAATGAAACCCTATTCCCTATATAGTACACTACTTTTGACTGGAGACCAAAAGGGGGAGGTTCTGTTCTACGTCTGTGGGTGGAGTTTGAGGCAAGACAGAGCCACACCCATATCGGTCTCTGCAATTCCAGCCACTGAGCTCCCATGCTTTTGAGCCAAGCCAGGCCCGGACGGCCCAGCAAGCGCACTGTGAGGACAACGCCAGGACCACCAGGTCATCGCCCACTAGTGGTCTATGTCTGCTACTACACTGAGCGACCGGACAGACCCCAGGCTGCCACTAATATATCTACTGTTACCCTACTCTACATAATGTTTACCAGGTTCCCCTCAACCTTCAACATCAAGGCTTCGTCAGTAAGATACTCTTCCTTATATAACTCCCCCCTCAGCCCACTATACAGCACCCAGCTCCTACCTGCTCAACTTCACAGGAAGACCACACTGAGAAACATCATCAGTCATACAGGTAACTGCCAAAATAAAGGAAACACCAACATCAAAGTGTCTTAATAGAACGCTGGGGCACCACGAGCCAGAACAACTTCAACGTACCTTGGCATAGATTAACAAGTGTCTGGAACTCTATGGGAGGGATCCGACACCATTCTTCCACGAGAAATTCCATAATTTTGTGTTTTGTTAATGGTGTTGGAAAATCTCAGACGCGGTTACAGAATCTCTCATAAGTGTTCAATTGGGTTGAGATCTGGTGACTGAGACAAACCAAACCATTCAGTGACCACTCATGGAGGCATTTTTATCCTATGGGGGCATAGCCATGGTAGACAAAATACTGGCCTATCCAGCATTTTTATACATGGCCCTAAGCATGATGGGATGTTAATTGCTTAATTAACTCAGGAACCACACCTGTGTGGAGGCACCTGCTTTCAATACACTTTGTATCCCTCATTTACTTGTTTCCATGCACACAAACATACTTGCTCAAGCACACTCATACACACACACACACACATTAATAAACACACCCATACATACACTCTGGTGTGCTCTGTCTTCACTCATACATGTCTATGCACAAGCATGTTCATAATCATACATGTCTGGAAAAAGAAAGGTATTGGAAAGGAGGAGGCTGTCAGTTAGCTCTGGTAGTACCTAGATTACAGTTGGAGTTGTTGTTTGTGCAAGTAGTCTGGAGAGAGGACAGTAAAACAGAGTGCTGTATTTCCCATGTCTGGAGAGAGGACAGTAAAACAGAGTGCTGTATTTCCCATGTCTGGAGAGAGGACAGTAAAACAGAGTGCTGTATTTCCCATGTCTGGAGAGAGGACAGTAAAACAGAGTGCTGTATTTCCCATGTCTGGAGAGAGGACAGTAAAACAGAGTGCTGTATTTCCCATGTCTGGAGAGAGGACAGTTCAGGTAACTCTAGAACTCCTTCCTTACTTGTTAAATATCAGTAGTATGAAGACTAACGTTGAAGCCTCTCTTTTCTTTTCTCTTTCTTGTTTAATTGAGTACATCGTTTTGTTTGGTACCTCAGAGCTCAGTCCTGATTTAAAACCCCTGTCATGACATGGTGAGGTTTGGTTTGCTCCGATCAAGTTAGTGGGTGGTACCCCTGACCATGGGGGAGGAGGGGGGAGGTTTGGGAGCAGCAGGAGGGGAGAAGGAGACAGTCTGTGGTTGAGGAGTGGAGGGGGGGGGGGTCTCAGGTTAGGTAGTCTCCTTCCCCTGTGCTCCCGTCACGGTCTTGATGGAGGTTAAGGTTCTGTTGAACCAGGTCTTCTTGGCTGCCTGGACCTCATTCAGGGCCAGACCCAGGGTGTGCTCCAAGTCCTGCAGAAAAGAAAACATACAGGAAGGAGGTTAGACAAGGGGCTGCAGGGCTAGCCTGGGGTAACGGAACAGGAGACGGAGACTAGAATTCATTCAAACTTGTATTGCCACAAATTCCCTTCAGGAATGATTTAATGAATTGTTAGGATATATTAGCTGAATGTAAATTAAGTGATATCAGTAGACCTCAGTTACTATGGCCAGGTGAGTTCAGTTGCTATGGCCAGGTGAATCTAGTTGCTATGGCCAGGTGATTCTAGTTGCTATGGCCAGGTGAGTCTAGTTGCTATGGCCAGGTGAGTCTAGTTGCTATGGCCAGGTGAGTCTAGTTGCTATGGCCAGGTGAGTTCAGTTGCTATGGCCAGGTGAGTCTAGTTGCTATGGCCAGGTGAGTTCTTTGGTCTGCGTTAGGGTCAGAGTTAGTAGAAGTCAGTACCTGTATCATTGGTCTGGGTTAGGGTCAGGGTTAGAGGTCAGTACCTGTATCTTTGGTCTGGGTTAGGGTCAGGGTTAGAGGTCAGTACCTGTATCTTTGGTCTGGGTTAGGGTCAGGGTTAGAGGTCAGTACCTGTATCTTTGGTCTGGGTTAGGGTCAGGGTTAGAGGTCAGTACCTGTATCTTTGGTCTGGGTTAGGGTCAGGGTTAGAGGTCAGTACCTGTATCTTGCACTCTGCCTCCACCAGTTGTAGTTTGGTCTGGGCCAGTTCCAGCTCCATCTCTCTGAGCTGGTTCTTCAGACTCTCCTTCTCCTCATCTGTCTCTTCCTCGCTGCCCTCCTTCATCTTCTTCACTGCCTTCAGACGACCCTCCTTGTTGAACAGGATAGAGCACTTCTCACAGCCCTCCACCTTTAGCTGGGGGAGAGAAAGACATCATAGGCCAGGTTACAACATTACATCTCTAACCCTAACCATATCCCATTAGAGATGACCCTCCTTGTTAAGGAGGATACTGTCCTTCTCACAGCCTTCTACCTTGAACCGGACACGGGTTAGACCACTACACTACACCACATAGATCAGGCACTGTTATTCCCCTACACTATAGGGGAATAACGATATAAATCAGGTACAGGTTATAACACTATACTATATAAATCAGGTACAAGGTATAACACTACACTATATAAATCAGGTACAGGTTATAACACTATACTATATAAATCAGGTACAAGGTATAACACTACACTATATAAATCAGGTACAGGTTATAACACTAAACGATATAAATCAGGTACAGGTTATAACACTACACTATATAAATCAGGTACAGGTTATAACACTATACTATATAAATCAGGTACAGGTTATAACACTACACTATATAAATCAGGTACAAGGTATAACACTACACTATATAAATCAGGTACACGTTATAACATTATACGGGTGGTGTCTCCTCCAGCGGGTGGTATTTGCAATTGAAAAAGTACAAGCTGCTGCTGCAGTAATGGGCAGTGTGGTTGTGAGGAGGGTAGAAGGGTGATGATAAGAGGTCTTAAGTGGCAGGCTGAGTGTCTCTCTGAAGGTCTCTCCTCCACTGGAGAGACAGTCCTCAGCTGCTGCAAGAGCCCTCACATCCTCCCCACCTCCACCCCCCATCACCTCGCCTAGCCTGGAAATGAGAAACACTACAGCCCTGGATGTACTCAACATCCACTATCACTGTTCACCAACTAAGAACTGGGCCATTCTGTCTGGGTCATCAAAAGGGAATCGAAATGGATTATCTCCTAATCCCCATATAAGACTACTAAGGTTTGCATATAATTACACTAAGTCTATAATCATGTTTGACAGTACACACTTTACATTCTACAGGAGACTAACCTGTACACATAAAGATTAAAAAAATTAACAGCTAATGGAGACACTCTAGACCCAAACTGTTACAGACCAATACCCATCTTGCACTGCCTTTCTAAAGTCTTCGAAAGCCAAGTTAATAAACAGATCACTGACTTCTTCGAATCCCACCGGACCTTCTCTGCTATGCAATCTGGTTTCCGAGCTGGTCATGGGTGCACCTCAGCTACGCTCAAGGTACTTAACGATATCATAACCGCCATCGATAGAAGACATTACTGTGCAGCCGTCTTCATCGACCTGGCCAAGGCTTTCGACTCTGTCAATCACCGCATTCTTATTGGCAGACTCAACAGCCTTGGTTTCTCAAGTGACTGCCTCGCCTGGTTCTCCAACTACTTCTCAGACAGAGTTCAGTGTGTAAAATCGGAGGGCCTGCTGTCCGGTCCCCTGGCAGTCTCTATGGGGGTGCCACAGGGTTCAATTCTTGGGCCAACCCTATTCTCTATATACATCAACGATGTCGCTCTCGCTGCTGGTGACTCTCTGATCCATCTCTACGCAGACGACACCATTCTGTATACATCTGGCCCCTCTTTGGACACTGTGTTAACTAACCTTCAAACAAGCTTCAATGCCATACAACACTCCTTCCGTGGCCTCCAACTGCTCTTAAATGCTAGTAAGACTAAATGCATGCTCTTCAATAGAACGTTGCCCACACCCGCACAACGGACTATCATCACTACCCTCGACGGGTCTGACTTAGAATTTGTGGACAACTACAAATACCTAGGCGTCTGGTTAGACTGTAAACTCAACTTCCAGACTCATTTTAACCATCTCCAATCCAAAATTAAATCTAGAATCGGCTTCCTATTTCGCAACAAAGCCTCCTTCAATCATGCTGCCAAACATGCCCTTGTAAAACTTACCATCCTACCGATCCTTGACTTCGGCGATGTCATTTACAAAATAGCCTCCAACACTCTACTCAGCAAATTGGATGTAGTCTATCACAGTGCCATCCGTTTTGTTACCAAAGCCCCATATACTACCCACCACTGCGACCTGTATTCTCGTTGGCTGGCCCTCACTACATATTCGTCGCCAAACCCACTGGCTCCAGGTCATCTAGAAGTCTTTATTAGGTAAATCCCCGCCTTTTCACAGCTCGCTGGTCACCATAGCAACACCTACCCGTAGCATGCACTCCAGCAGGTATATCTCACTGGTCATCCCCAAAGCCAACACCTCCTTTGGCCGCCATTCCTTCCAGTTCTCTGCTGCCAATGACTGGAACGAATTGCAAACATCCTTGAAGCTAGAGGTTCCTATCTCCCTCACTAACTTTAAGCATCAGCTGTCAAAGCTGCTTATCGATCACTGCACCTGTATATAGCTCTTCTGTAAATAGCCCATCCTACTACCTCATCCCCATATTTATTTATTTTTTAACTTCCGCTCAATCTTGCACTCCAGTATCTCTATTTGCACATCATCATTTGCACATTCCATCATTCCAGTGATTATGCTAATCTGTAATTTATTTCGCCACTATGGCCTATTTATTGTCTTCCTAACCTTACTGCATTTTGCACTACATTTGCACTCTGTATATAGATTTTCTATTGTGTTATTGACTGTACGTTTGTTTAATCTAATGTGTAACTCTGCTTTGCTTTGTCTTGACCAGGTCGCAGTTGCAAATGAGAACTTGTTCTCAACTGACCTACCTGGTTAAATAAAGGTGAAAAAAATAAAATGTTAACTCGCTAAGTGTACAGCAAATAAATTACAATCAGACTACACACAGAGAGCATCTACATTTCAATACAGTAGTCTGTCATGTTACGTGATTGGTGTCATGTAATCGAATTGTGTGTCTTGTCGGTCATTCGCTTGTGTGATGTCACGTGATTTAATACAGTGGTCTGTCATGTGATTATGTAATGTGATTGTGTGTCAGGGCATGTGGTCTGTCATGTGACTATCTGACATGTGATTGTGGTCTGTCATGTGATTGTGTGTCAGGGCATGTGGTCTGTCATGTGACTATCTGACATGTGATTGTGGTCTGTCATGTGATTGTGTGTCAGGGCATGTGGTCTGTCATGTGACTATCTGACATGTGATTGTGGTCTGTCATGTGATTGTGTGTCAGGTCATGTGATCGTGTGTCAGGTCATCTGATTGTGTGTCAGGTCATGTGATGATGGGGACTCACCCGGATCTTCTCGACCTCTCCCTTGTTGGCGATCTGCTGTTTCTCCAGACGCTCACTGAGCTGAGAGCAGATCTACAGGGGTCAACACAGAGGTCAAAGGTCAAACAGAGCACTGTGGTCAAGTGTCTCTAAAATGAGGTTCTACGGTGTGAAAAGATGACATAACAGCTCATCCCACAGACAGGGATCATCCAAATCATTTAGAACCTGCTCATAACAAAGCCTTCTCATCCCACAGCTAAACCCTCTATTTCAAAATAACCACTAGACTATGAGTGACCCAGAGAAACCATACGTCCCTGGGGGTTCACTGTCCCTGCCTGCCTGCCTGTCTGCCAGCCAGCCAGCTGTTCCTGATGTGGGTGTGTCCCCATCCTCTCTACATCTCTGTCTTCCTGCTTGTCCCTGTCTGCCAGCCTGCTGTTCCTGATGTGTTCACCAGCCCACCGCTGGTACCAGATCAGTTCACAGGATCCCATTACCACTCTCTACTACACATCACACTGTCAGTAGGCCTGCTGAAACAGCCTCGGCACCAGAAATAAACTATTTTTAAAGCAACGCATCTCAACGCATCAATTTCCCCTATTTATATTTTTAGATTCCAGTAAAAGATGGCTACGGCTGTTTTAAAAATAGTTCTGTTGGCCTTTTATGCACTTCAATGTTGTGTAATGTAGCTTTGGTGATGTCACTTAGTTTGTGAAGAGGAAAAAACACACGGATAGGTTGATTATTATTATTATTATTATTATTATCTGTCAGTTTTGATCAAAACATACTGTAGATAAATTACCAGACGGCTAATTTACATCCGTAGTCCCTAGGTAAGTAATCCATATGTTGTTGTCACTATGTGGAATAAAAATAAAAATTAATCTAGATTAAAACTAAAAATGTTATATCTCCTGTCAACGTCTCACCTGTTTGTACTCTCCTATGATGGAACCATTCTTCTTTATCTCAGACTCTGACTTGTCCAGCTCCCGTCTGCACATCTCTTTCAGCTGTGGACACACACACACGCAGACGCATGCATGCACGGACACACAATATTTTACACTGAATTAATAACACTCATGGCTACCTACTTTGACCTGCATGATAACCTCATCTCAGTCAGCAGTCAACTATCCTTGGGCCTGTATAAACTCCCTACAGTAGAGACACACTCAAGGAGGAGTGTGATGCAGTCATCAAGAGGACAGCAACAGATGCCCCTTGAGACGGTTTCTCCCGTAGGTGGATGTCATGAGAAATAACATAGAGAGAGCAGGTATTGGCAGGTCCTGTGTTGGGCCAAAGTCATGTCCTGGAACACAGGCAGTGGCCATAGTGCAGAGGGGAGCACAACATCCCCCTCTGTCTTAAAGAGACAGACAGAAAGAGAGAAACAACACTGCTTTCCAATCAAGGTGCATCAACAGACGAGCAATCTGAAGATGGAAAAAACATTCAGCAACGGCATATTTATGGATCAAACCAACACATCAAATTCCATTGTCAGTGGACCTCCACTGTCTTTTCCAATACAAAACAGAATATATTTTTTATTTTAAATAGACAGCCAGCCAGCCAGACACAGCCAGACAGACAGATAGCCAGACCGCCAGCTAGCTAGCTAGCCAGACAGACAGACACAGTCAGACAGACAGCTAGACAGACACAGCCAGCCAGCCAGCCAGACAGACAGCCAGCCAGCTAGCCAGACAGCCAACCAGTCAGTCAGCCAGACGTTCAGACCTGTGCAGACTCCTCCTCTAGTCGTCTCTTCTCATCCTCTGAATCCACCAGCTTCTGTTTGGTCATCAACAGCTCCTTGTTCAGAGCGTCTGCTTTCTCCTCGGCCTGAGGGACAGACAGACAGACAGACAGACAGACATGGGTATGGTGACCAGGTCTACTGACACTACCTGATGCCAAATTACAAGAAAAAGTATAAATGTGTTTGGGGTTTGGGTATTAGAAAACGTACGAACACACACGTTTACACACTTGCTCAAGTAAAAAAAAATACACGTGGGATGATGTTTCAGCCTTACGTTGTCCAGGTCCTTGCGCAGAGCGATTTTGCTGCTGACCAGTTCATGGGCCAGGTCATCATTCTCCTGCTCCAGACGCATGTTAGCCTCCTGGAGACGACGGTTCTCCCTCTACAGGGGAGGAGAGGAGGAAGGTATGAGTGAGTGAGTGAGTGAGTGAGTGAGTGAGTGAGTGAGTGAGTGAGTGAGTGAGTGAGTGAGTGAGTGAGTGAGTGAGTGAGTGAGTGAGTAAGAGAGGGACAAAGTAGAGATCTTGGAAGAGAGGAGTAAGAGAAGAGAAAGGAAATAGGAGTGAGTGAGTTGAGGAGAGGAGAAGAGAAGAGAAAGGAAAGAGGAGTGAGTGAGTTGAAGAGAGGAGAAGAGAAGAGAAAGGAAAGAGGAGTGAGTGAGTTGAAGAGAGGAGAAGAGCAAGAGAGGAGATAGAAGCCAGTTGCTGGGCTTCTCTACTGAAAATCCTCAGATCTTCTTCCTGTTTCAGTGGACTTGTGACACATATAACGTTTAACTATTATTGTAAATAACAACCTCTGAGAACTGCCTCGATCACTCCAACGTTCAGTGATTGCCATCTCTCTCGGGTGAAGATAATAATAGTCAGTACAACTGAAACCAACTGGTTGACTGATTGGTCGTACCTCGTATCTCTCAATGGGAGCTTCCTGCTGCTCCTGCTGTTCTCTCATAGTGTGGTATTCCTTCTCATACTTCTTCAGCTTCTTCTGGCTGATCTGTAGAGACAGGGACAGACAGACACAGTGTTACTGGATAACATCTAAGGAGGTAAAGATGAGGGAAGAGGAGAAGTCTCCCCATAGCCTCTGTCTGCTTACAGCTCTACAGTCATGGAACAAAGGCTTCTTTGATGGCGGTGCCAGTCAGGTAGGTGTTAGCTGAAATGAAAAACCCAATAATAACTTGAGGGTTATGCTGCATGTACAGTACAGCCCTTCTTCACATTTAATAAAAACGGAACAACCTGAAAAAAAAACGAACAACATGAACAACCATGCATCTGATTCATTAACAGTCCTTTCGATGCTCTGCCTCTCCCTCCCTCCCTCCCTCCCTCCCTCCCTCTCCTGCTGTACTATTTGAAGATTGTGTACAAAGAGAGAGAGCAGTCATTTCTCAGAGCACACTCAGCATGTTATAATCAGCATGAAGGAAGGTGTATGTGTGTGTGTGTGTGTGTGTAGGGGTGTAAATATGCTCTTTCTCCAGCAGGCAGCTCGTTGTAAATGAGGTCTATTTAGCCGGCTGCGGCCTCCTCCGGATCAGACCACAGTACAGAACCGGGTCTGTTGTGGAGGAGCGGGTCCATAATGAACCCAGTGATGACTGCAGATTCAGCTATACTGGGTACACTGGCTACCCTACTGCAACACCTGCTATCATGGCTTAGGAGCTAGAGGGTTTGTTTGTTTATCATGGCCTACATGACTTTCAATGCTAGCCTTCAATATTTGAATGTGTGTGTGTTTTGTGGCAAATAAGATCTAGGCGGGTCCACAGTCCACAGTGAGGTTGAGACAGAGCGGCAAGCAGGCAGTGTGATAACATTTGAGTGTTGAAGGCAGGAGGTGCCCCATCTAGACAGAGGCTCAATCTGTCCCAGTCGGACAGCTGTTGTCCCAGTCCGACAGCTGTTGTTCTAGTCCGACAGCTGTTGTCCCAGTCCGACAGCTGTTGTCCCAGTCCGACAGCTGTTGTCCCAGTCCGACAGCTGTTGTCCTAGTCCGACAGCTGTTGTCCCAGTCCGACAGCTGTTGTCCTAGTCCGACAGCTGTTGTCCCAGTCCGACAGCTGTTGTCCTAGTCCGACAGCTGTTGTCCCAGTCCGACAGCTGTTGTCCTAGTCCGACAGCTGTTGTCCCAGTCCGACAGCTGTTGTCCCAGTCTGACAGCTGTTGTCCCAGTCTGAAAGCTGCTGTTAGAGAAGCCATCAGAGCATAACAGAAAGTCTGGGTAACTAGCAAACTGAACTGAACTGGACCCACGATACTGACACAACCTATGACATGATGAGAGTATGTTCATGCGGGTATATCTTTACCCGGATCTGTCACAATCATCCCAAAATCTCCTAAGACTTCCAACGTGCTGATGAAATAAACTGTGAGCATTAAACAGTGTCTGTCTGTCTGTCTGTCTGTCTGTCTGTCTGTCTGTCTGTCTGTCTGTCTGTCTGTCTGTCTGTCTGTCTGTCTGTCTGTCTGTCTGTCTGTCTGTCTGTCTGTCTGTCTGTGTGTGTGTGTGGGCAGAACAGAGTGGTAGAGCTGGGCATAACAGGGTGGTAGAGCTGGGCAGAACAGGGTGGTAGAGCTGGGTAGAACAGGGTGATAGAGATGGGCAGAACAGGGTGGTAGAGTTGGGCAGAACAGGGTGGTAGAGTTGGGCAGAACAGGGTGGTAGAGCTGGGCAGAACAGGGTGGTAGAGCTGGGCAGAACAGGGTGGTAGAGCTGGGCAGAACAGGGTGGTAGAGCTGGGCAGAATAGGGTGGTAGAGCAGGGCAGAACAGGGTGGTAGAGCTGGGCAGAATAGGGTGGTAGAGCTGGGCAGAATAGGGTGGTAGAGCTGGGCAGAATAGGGTGGTAGAGCTGGGCAGAATAGGGTGGTAGAGCTGGGCAGAATAGGGTGGTAGAGCAGGGCAGAACAGGGTGGTAGAGCTGGGCAGAATAGGGTGGTAGAGCTGGGCAGAATAGGGTGGTAGAGCTGGGCAGAATAGGGTGGTAGAGCAGGGCAGAACAGGGTGGTAGAGCTGGGCAGAATAGGGTGGTAGAGCTGGGCAGAATAGGGTGGTAGAGCTGGGCAGAATAGGTTGGTAGAGCTGGGCAGAATTGTCCTAGGCTACATGGACATGAACAATAGGAGAAATATTAAATTTCAGACTGATTTTCAGATTATTATTATTATTACTAATACACAAATTAACATTCATGAACATTATTCACATAGGATGTATAATAGAATGTAATATTCTATCATATTCAAACATTTTTGAAAAAAACAGTTATGTATGAATGTAATATCAGTCCATTAATCTACTTAATTATATAGCCCCCCCCTTCTAATTTCCTTAATTTTGTGACTAGTCAAATACTCTCTGTGACACACATCAGAGTCAAATACTTTCTATAGAACAAACTTCACTTCAGGATAGGTATGTGTGTTATATTAAACATAGAAGAGGAAGTCAAATGGAGTCAAGCAATAAACATTTCAGAACAACTATGTCTGAATTATTATCCTTACACTTTCAAAAATACTAGTCGAATAAGACATGGGAGAGATGACGAATTTTGGCAAAGAGATTTATAAGTAGACTAATACACTTGAAACAAATAGCCAAGCCGAAAACTACAGACATTACTAGTGCCTCCCCCATGATCAAACCGCCATAAAAACTTTATGAAACGCAGCCTAACGTGATCACTGACAGCTGCCCTGAAGGACACAAATACAAAATGCTTTCTGCTACTAAGATCCGTTAAATGTAGACTAAACTGACAACGGACTGAAGAGCAGAAATCTCAGTTTGCAAGCAAGTCGCAGCAGAAGGGGGGGGATAACGGCAGGGGGGAGCTTTTCGGCACAACACCGGTAAAACGTAAGTTATGTATCGCACCATACAGCTGACACACTTCGATTTCATCATTTTGACTTCAATTTGGATGTCCAAAATACTATCAGCTTGCACTGCATCTTTGCTGATGAATGCCTTGATCTCTGGTTCAATTACGTTGTTTCATCTATTAATCGCTTCTAATAGATCTGAGAATTGATGCAATAACCATGAATTTAACCGACTGTTTGTTTATAATGAGGGACGTCCCACGTTTTAACCTGGACACATAAATAGTAGGAATACTTATCCTTAGTAGTTATCCTCATCCTTCTCTAAAACAATGGCGGCCTACCTACAGGATCAGCTCCTGGAGCAAATTAGGGTTAAGTGCCTTGTTCAACCTCCAGGTCTTTCAACCTTGTAGGCTCGGGTATTGGAACCAGCGACCTATCGGTTACTGGCCCAACGCTCTAATCGCTAGGCTACCTGCCACCCTAAATGACGCCCCCTACCAGGGACAAAAACAAAGCACAATTGATGGTAGACAGTTGTGTTATATGATATAGATATAAACGATGGGACAAGAGAGGTTGACCTGTTCTGTAGCCAGCTGGCCAAACAGAACACCTGCCTGAATCAGAGTACAAGGGCACAGATTATCTCTGACCAAATGGACTGTATTTTATATGTAATGCCGTTTAGGATAAGCCAACCTCTTCTGGAAATGTGTATTTAGATACAAATCCATATGTAAATGTATAAAATAAATATGTTTAAGCACAGACCAGAGTCTTTAGGTCAAGGCAGTTTGGGATTAGCCAATACCTCTGAGAATTATTGCAGAATTTGTTTGATGCAGTCCATTTCCAAATATTTAGATACATTCATATAAGATGTAAATGTGACTTTCTAGGTCAGTAAAGAGTACAGGAGATAAGGTTATTCACAACCTATAGCTGACAGTTTCTACTACAGCGCAACACTGCCCTCCACAGGTCATTTAGGGGTAGTGTTCAATTCCAGTCATGCAGTACTGAAGCCTTCCTGATCCAACATTATCTTAATTGGAGCATATAATTTAATACTGGTAATTGATCCACTCATTATGAAGGAATACCCTCCCTGCATTCAATCTAATTCATCAAGATTGTCATTAGCTTGTAAAACGGACTAAACTCTGAAACCACTTCCTGTTTGTGTGTTTCTACTGTACAGCCACACAGTTACTTCCTTATACAGTATGCAAACTCTAATCAAGACAGAAACTGAAGACAAAATTAAGTGACTCAATTGACCAGAGTAGATTCAAACTAAAGAGAAAACAACATTATACAGTTAGCCAGGGTAGACTGATCATGATAGAGTTAGTCAGGGTAGACTGAACATTATACAGTTAGCCAGGGTAGACTGAACATTATACAGTTAGCCAGGGTAGACTGAACATTATACAGTTAGCCAGTGTAGATTCAACATTATACAGTTAGCCAGGGTAGACTGATCATGATAGAGTTAGCCAGGGTAGACTGATCATGATAGAGTTAGTCAGGGTAGACTGATCATGATAGAGTTAGTCAGGGTAGACTGATCATGATAGAGTTAGTCAGGGTAGACTGATCATGATAGAGTTAGCCAGGGTAGACTGATCATGATAGAGTTAGCCAGGGTAGAATCAACATGATAGAGTTAGCCAGGGTAGACTGATCATGATAGAGTTAGCCAGGGTAGACTGAACATGATAGAGTTAGCCAGGGTAGATTCAACATGGAAACAGTAAAGGCAGGGATAGTTTAGTTTAGATAAGTAGTATTTCAGCCAGTGAATAATGTAGTACCTTCAAGCTGCAGGCCAGCTCCATCAGTTTCTTAGCATTCTCCTCTGAGCGGTAGCGTTTGGGAACCGGGACCCGGAAGAACTTGAGCGCCCCCTCAAAGTCTGTTGCCAGCAGGTCTTCCCTCGACGTCTGCAAGTAGGAGAGGAGAGACAAAAAGAGACCTGTCCCAGCTAGAGAGGCTCTGTTCCATCCTCGGTTCCAGCAAAGACCCCCCTCAGTCACAGTCTACCATCTATACTACCATCTATACTACTGTCAGGAGCAGAGAATAGAGGGGGAGGAACCATGTATTTATGTAGTGTGTGTGTGTGTGTGATGAGAATTGGACCCTGGCCATGGTTGTGTCTAAGCTCGCAAAGCATCACTGTGGCAACACAGCCTTGTGACTGGCGTCTTGTGTGTGTGAGTGCGTGTGTGTTTACACAGAGACAGTGTCTGGGGGCTTACTTACCTTCAGGAGAGCCAGAGCCACGTTGAAGATCACACTGATGCCCTAAGAGAGAAAGACAGTGGGAGAGAGTTGGGGGACACACAGAGAGAGGGGTGTTAGGGAGAGGGGTGAGGGTATAGGGAGAGGGGTGAGGGTATAGGGATAGGGGTGAGGGTATAGGGAGAGGGGTGAGGGTATAGGGAGAGGGGCGAGGGTATAGGGAGAGGGGTGATGGTATAGGGAGAGGGGTGAGGGTATAGGGAGAGGGGTGAGGGTATAGGGTGAGGATATAGGGTTAGGGGTGAGGGTATAAGGTATAGGGTTAGGGGTGAGGGTATAGGGTTAGGGGTGAGGGTATAGGATATAGGGTATAGGGTATAGGGTTAGGGGTGAGGGTATAGGGTTAGGGGTGAGGGTACAGGGTTAGGGGTGAGGGTACAGGGTTAGGGGTGAGGGGTGAGAGTACAGGGTTAGGGAGAGGGGTGAGGGTACAGGGTTAGGGAGAGGGGTGAGGGTATAGGGTTAGGGAGAGGGGTGAGGGTATAGAGAGAGGGGTGAGGGTATAGAGAGAGGGGTGAGGGTATAGGGTTAGGGAGATGAGTGAGGGTATAGGGTTAGGGAGAGGGGTGAGGGTATAGAGAGAGGGGTGAGGGTATAGGGTTAGGGAGAGGGGTGAGGGTATAGGGTTAGGGAGAGGGGTGAGGGTATAGGGTTAGGGAGAGAGGTGAGGGTACAGGGTTAGAGTGAGGGTATAGGGTATAGGGTTATTGTATAGGGTATAGGGTTAGGGTATAGGGTTAGGGAGATGGATACCTCACACAGTAGCAGGTCTATGATGTGGAACACCATATAGAGGGGGAACTTGGCTGTGAAGAGTGTGAGGAACCACTGAGAGGCGTACATATGAGCCTCTAGACCCACATTCAGGAAGTGGTTATACAGGTCTGGGATGTACTCCTATTAGAAACACACACAGAGAAACAGTTATATTACAGTATTGACCAAAAGCAGGAGACAAGCATGACCGCCGTTTGGAAGATGGCGCCGTGTTGAATGGCCGCCGTTTTGCAAGCTCTGACCCAACTTTGCTATTTTGTCATTTATTTGTACTTTATTTTCTCTGATGTCGGTTGTAAGAAATGATAGAGAATACAAGAACTTTTGAACATCAGATCGGCAGTTACTAACCTCAATTCTTCGACTCATCTGCCCTGGGCTTTTTCTGTAATTCCGACCCAATTTTCGGTCGGGCTACCCAAGAGGAAACACCGCCGTTACAGAGGCAAGAGGGGGTCGGAGGGGGAACTGGCCAGCTCTTCCCTACATTCTTGCTACCAACGGGACTCTTGAAATATTCCCACCTTTTCTGAAACATGGCTTTCGGAAAAGATATCCCCCATGGCTATCCAACTCGATGGATTCCCTCTTCACCATGCCGACAGGACAGTGGAGTTGGGGAAGTCGAGAGGGGAGGGGTTTGCCTCTTCATCAACAACAACTGGTGTGCTGACTCAAGCATGGTGGAAGTGTCGACCCAGTCTTCACCCGTCTTGGAATACCTGATGGTCAAATGCTGACCCTTCTACCTTCTGAGGGGGTTTTCATCTGTTATCATGACTGTTGTATACATTCCACCTCAGGACCAGAAAAATAACAAGCTGGCACTTAACGGACTGTACGAGGCTATAACCAAGCAGGAAAACCATCATCCAGAGGCTGCTTTTCTGGTTGGCGGTGATTTTAATTCCTCGTCAATAAGACATATTGGTTACAAAGGAAGACTTGGCCGTGATCTGCCCAACGATGCCTTTCTACCAGAAGAGCTCAATGCATTTTATGCACGGTTTGACAATAACATAATTTTCCCGGGTCTGAGGGCCGCCACCGACTCAGAAGATTGTGTGATCTCGCTCTCTGAGGCCGACGTGATTAAAGTCTTTAAACGGGCCAACATCAGCAAGGCCCGATGGTAATCCAGCGCACATTCTCAGAGCATGCGCAGAACAGCTGGCAGGCATAATTACAGTAATGTTCAACCTCTTCTTGTCCCAGTCTGTAATTTTAAAATGACCACCATCATTCCTGTTCCCAAGAACTCTAAGGCTTCACGCCACGATGACTACCGCCTTGTAGCAATCTGTAATCATGAAATGCTTTGAGAGGCTGATTATGGCACACATCAACTCCATCTTCCCAGACACCCTAGACCCAATCCAATTTGCATACCGCCCCAACAGATCCATAGACGACGCAATCTCAATTGCACTCCACACTACCCTCACCCACCTAGATAAGAGGAATACCTATGTGAGAATGCTCTTCATTGACTACAGCTCAGCATTCAACACCATTGTCCCCTCCAAGCTCATCACCAAGTTTAGAACTCTGGGACTGAACACCTCCTTCTTCAACTGGATCCTGGGCTTCCTGAAGGGCTGAACCCAGGTAGTGAGGGTAGGCAACGTGTGTACTTAGTCCCCTCCTTTTTGTTCTTCCACATTATTTTTAGAATTACATTGATATTGATTACTGCATTGTTGGGGTTAGAGCTGCCAAGAAAGGCATTTCACTGTACTTGTGCATGTGACTTTAAAACACGGACAGACACACACACACACACACACACATCATCTCACCTGCATGAGTCTCTCCAGCTGGAAGAACTTGCAGTGCAGATCCTCAAAGTTTTGCTTGAAGAGGTCCCTGAGTCCGTAGTCAAACATGATCTTGACCAGAACACTGAAGGCCTGCTCCTCAGGCATCTACATACAGGGCAGAGAGAGAGAGAGAGACAGAGAGAGAGAGAGAGACAGAGAGACACAGAGAGAGAGAGAGAGAGAGAGAGAGAGAGAGAGAGAGAGAGAGAGAGAGACATTAAAGTACATCAGCAATCACACACAGACTGACTGGGGCCTATCAGCATCAAACAGTGCAGTTCTGTCCACCAGGTGTCCATGTTTCCTTCAGAGAGCTCTGGCACTGTGGTGTCAGAGGGAGAGAAAGCTCTTCACTCAACCTCCTCCATGCCTAGAGCACTCTATCACAGCCCTGAGCATGTGAAAAGGGAAAGAGAGAGAGAGTGATAGAGATAGAGATAGAGATAGAGAGAGAGAGAGAGAGAGAGAGAGAGAGAGAGAGAGAGAGAGAGAGAGAGAGAGAGAACATCGGAACACCAGGCCACATTATCATCCACAGTGGCACCAACAACATGAGAGATGATCAGGAGAGAGTAGGAGAGTAGTCTTTTCCTAACTCCCGCATCACCATCTCCACTCTTACACGGACAGTAAAAAACTTCCTGTGTGCAATATATATCCCCCCCTCAGAATCCCCCTATTTCTCAGAATAAATATTCTCCACCCTTGAGGAAGAGACGAGCCACTTCCAGGCCCAGGGAAATGTGCTCATCTGTGGGGACACAAATGCACGCACAGGAACACTACCTGACCAAATGAGCACACGAGGGGACAGGAACAACAGTGACAGCATCGTCAACAAGAATGGAAAATACCTATTGCAGCTCTGTCGAAGCCTGGGTCTGTACTTTATCAATGGTAGGTTACAGGGGGACTCTTTAGGAAGATTCACCTATTGCTCTCCTCTTGGCCAAAGCACAGTAGACTACATGATAACAGACATGGACCCTTTCTCTCTCAGCTCATTCACTGTTAAGCCACTAACACCTCTGTCTGATCACAGCCAAATTACCCTGTTCCTCAAAAGATCAGACATAGAAGCAACCACAAATTTACAGCCCAATAAGCTGTACAACATCAAACATTCATACAGATGGGCTCAAAACAGTACAGAGGAATACCAGAAAGCAATCAGTAACCAAAAAATCCAATCAACCCTAGACAACTTTCTGGATACAATGTACGCTCACAGTAAAGAAGGCGTCAATCTAGCTGTAAATAACATCATATATTTAGGCAAACAGCAAAAGCAGCACAATTAAAGCTGGGATCAAACAAACCAAACAGAAATACAGAAGGTTTAATACAGATTGTAAAAACATTAGGAAAAAACTTAGAACACTATTCTTGCTTTATTGACTTCCAAAAAGCATTTGATTCTATCTGGCATACAGGACTGTTCTACAAAGTCATTGAAAGTGGTGTAGGGGGTAAAACATATGACATTATAAAATCAATGTATACAGGCAACATGTGTAGCATAAAAATTGGCAAGAAAAAAACTGAATCATTTAACCAAGGGCGGGGCCTCTGCCAGGGTTGCAATCTCAGCCCTGTGCTATTTAACATTTACATCAATGAATTGGCCAATATTCTAGAAAAAAAGTCCCCTGGTGTTAGTCTCCACAATTCGAAAGTTAGATGCCTGCTCTTTGCAGATGACCTGTGCCTGCTTTCACCCACAGCACATGGCCTACAGCAGAGCTTGGACCTGCTAGAGCAGTACTGTCAGACCTGGGCCCTGACAGTAAACCCCAAAAAGACCAAAATAATGATTTTCCAGACATATTCCAGATCCCAGGGAATAAAACCAAAGTTCTCAATTGGTGCAAAACATATAGAATATTGCACACAATACAACTATTTAGGTTTAAAAATAAGTTCGACTGGACACCTAAATAATGCAGTGAATGAACTGAGAGACAAAGAACGCAGTGCATTCTACACCACTAAAAAACAAATCCAAATTGAAATACCTATTACAATTTGGCAAAAACTAATTAAATGCGTGATTGAACCAATCACACTCTATGGCAGCGAGGTGTGGGGTCCACTTACAAAACAAGAGTTTACCCACTGGGACAAACATCCCATTGAGACCTTACACGCAGAACTTTGTATGATTCTCCTACATGTCCAGAGGAAAACTACAAACAATGCATGCAGGGCAGAATTAGGCCGATATCCACTAATATTAAAAACTCAAAAAAGAGCAACCAAATTTCAAAACATCTAAAACAAAACTACATGACCTATTGGAAAACACAAACACAAGCACAAAGCAAAATGCAGTGCTATTTGGCCCTAAATCGACAGTACACCATGGCAAACTATCTGACCATGGTGACTGATCAAAACCTCAGGAAAACCTTGACAAAGTACAGGCTCAGCGAGCACAGCCTTGCTATTGAGAAGGGTAGACACAGGAAAACCTGGCTCCCTGTAGAGGAAAGGCTGTGCAACCACTGCACCACAGCAGAACCAGAGACAGAGCTGCATTTCCTGACAAAATGTAAAAAATATAAAACTATCAGAGAGAGTCACTTCCCCAAATTCGAACAAGTAGTCCGGGGCTTTGAGGACCTCTCTGAAATAGAAAGGCTGCCAAACCTTTTGAGGGAAGACATGGACAGCTGTGCACTGGCAGCATGCTATGTTGCTGCCTGCCACAAGTTGAGGGACAGTGCCTGACATATTTAATGCCTATGTTGTTATTTTGTTCTCTGATGTAATTATAAAAAAAAAAAGAAAAAAAAGGAATGGTATATATATATATATATATATATATATATATATATATATATATATATATATATATATATATATATATATACTTTATTGCGTCATGCCAATAAAGTGAATTGAATTGAAATGAATTGAGAGACATGGAGAGAGAGAGAGAGAGAGAGAGAGAGAGAGAGAGAGAGAGAGAGAGAGAGAGAGAGAGAGAGAGAGACATGGGGAGAGAGAGAGAGAGAGACATGGAGACAGAGAGACATGGAGAGAGAGACATGGAGAGAGAGAGAGAGAGAGAGAGAGAGACATGGAGAGAGAGAGAGAGACATGGAGAGAGAGAGAGAGAGAGAGACATGAGAGAGACAGACATGGAGACGGAGAGAGCATGTCTACATCATCTCTCAGCGGTGGTCATCATGTGTAACTCAGCGTTGGTCATCATGTGTAACTCAGCGTTGGTCATCATGTGTAACTCAGCGTTGGTCATCATGTGTAACTCACGTGCAGCAGTAGCACAGCAGCCAGGAAAGACTGTCCCTGGCAGTAGCCAATCTCCTCATCATACACTGAGTAGGCCTGGGGAGGAGAGAAGACGCAATGTTGAAGACAGAATGTTGAGAGACCAGATGTTAGTGCTATTGTAAAGTACATTCTCTGAGTTAAAATAAAATAATAATAACATGGTCATTTATCAGACGCTTTTATCCAAAAGGTCTTATAGAACTGTCAGTATTGACAGTGACACATTTAGAATATGTCGCCCATGCAGGAATCAAACCCACAACCCTGGTGTTGTCACTGCCAGGACCATACTAACCAACTGGGCCACAGTACAACACTCCTTTAACAAAGTGAGAATTATTATTGGTCATAGTGAATGACATAATGAACTCCCTGAACTGTTAATGGAGAGAGAGAGAAAGTGGGACATCTGAGTTGTAGCCTACTGAGCTACCCTACATATAATGATGAGCTGTCTGGCTGAAACAGTCAATGCTGAAACACGGCAGCAGTATTATATGAATCTCACACACACACACACACACACACACACACACACACACACACACACACACACACACACACACACACACACACACACACACACACACACACACACACACACACACACACACACACACACACACACACACACACACACACACACACACACACACACACACACACACACACACACACACACACACACACACACACACACACACACACACAGAGAGAGAGAAAGCTGTTGAATTATTGAAAAGTACCTGGGGTTATTGTTTGAAAATGATCAATTAAGCATAGAGGAGGAATTTAATAACCTTTCTCACAGTCACAGGGAATGGAGAGTGAACTCAGTCAACTACAGCAAAGCACTGCTGCTTTCTCACAGTCATAGGGAATGGAGAGTGAACTCAGTCAACTACAGCAAAGCACTGCTGCTTTCTCACAGTCATAGGGAATGGAGAGTGAACTCAGTCAACTACAGCAAAGCACTGCTGCTTTCTCACAGTCACAGGGAATGGAGAGTGAACTCAGTCAACTACAGCAAAGCACTGCTGCTTTCTCACAGTCACAGGGAATGGAGAGTGAACTCAGTCAACTACAGCAAAGCACTGCTGCTTTCTCACAGTCACAGGGAATGGAGAGTGAACTCAGTCAACTACAGCAAAGCACTGCTGCTTTCTCACAGTCACAGGGAATGGAGAGTGAACTCAGTCAACTACAGCAAAGCACTGCTGCTTTCTCACAGTCACAGGGAATGGAGAGTGAACTCAGTCAACTACAGCAAAGCACTGCTGCTTTCTCACAGTCACAGGGAATGGAGAGTGAACTCAGGCAACTACAGCAAAGCACTGCTGCTTGCTCAATGGATAGAGACCGCCCGGCCAGTAGACTCAAACACTGCCTCAGTTTAATCATTATGGGAAGTGGGCCTCAGTTTATTATGTTTTGAAGTGTAATGTTAGCCCATAGACCCAATTGCCTAATTAGTATCTGAGCCAAAATGTAACTTATCTGTCGACTCATCAGTGAAGTGCTCACTACTTAGGCAAGCGTTATTGTAATGTAGTTCCAGTCTGTCGATGATAACACAGTAGACTCATCGGTGAAGTGCTCACTACTCAGTCAAGTGTTGCTGGAATGTAGTTCCAGTTTTAGTTTTTCTTCTTATTCCAACCAATCTTTGAGCGGTTGTGGAGTCCTCCCTCCTAGTAGTGTCTTATAATGTAAAGGTTTCATGACTCATCTTTCCACTACTACTGTTGCCTCCTCTCCTCACCTTGCAGATCTTGTAGAGTGAGTCTTGGCCGTCTCCTCCAGTGTCCTTGAAGTAGTCGTGAGCTGGGAAAGTCCTGTTAATATCTCTGGTGATGGCACTGTCCTGGGGAGACTCCTGAGAGCGATTGAGAAAAGAGAGAGAGAGAGAGAGAGAGAGAGAGAGACGGGTGGGGGGGGAGAAAAATGAAACAGTCAGTAGTCTGTATAGTTAGTTCCAGTTAGATTGGCTGTTCTCTTGGCGTTAGAACCTCCCCAATTAACTACTGATACTGTACATAAAGTAAATTAAAAACCTGAGGAATCCAACAGGCTGACGAGTGCGGAAACAAACAGTACAAAATCACCCAGACCACACCAGTCAACACCACTACACCAATCCTCTCTGGCTACACCAGGGGGCAGTGTTCTATTGTAAATCCCTCTCCCCAGAGCTACTGGGCCAGTCAGTCAGATAATTGGTGCCCAGAGCATGTCCCTCCCAGTCAGCCAGTCAGTCAGAGCATGGTACAGAGTGTTCCCCCTGTCTGTTCAGGCTGGCTGCAGCCTCTCTGTTTGTCTGTCTGTCTGTCTCTCTGGGAGAAGATAGGGGGGTTGGGAGGGAGAGGGGAAAGGCCCCCAGAACACAGCATATCTGAGATGTGTACACACAACACATCTGACAGGCAGGGGCTGAGGCTGGCTCTGCTGAGCAAGGAGCTGAGACACAGTGTCTTAGACAGGCAGGGTCTGAGGCAGGCTGCAAGTGGGTAATGCTGGGCCCAGTGCCAGGGTCTGTCTCCAGCCACATAGATCCAGATAGGGACCCAGGGTCCTCTCATACAGCTCTGTGGGGATACATCACTGCTAAGTAACCTCTGGTGCTGGTTGGTGTCTATACAACCCCACCCCCCCCCCCAGGATGACATGGAGAATGTCCTAAAACAAGCCAGGGCTCTTTGTCTAAAGTAAGACCCATCATTACAGAGTTCATTGACATGAGAGAGAGAGAGAGAGAGAGAGAGAGAGAGAGAGAGAGCTTCTGTACAGTGAGAAGAGCTTCAAAACAAAACATTGGCAAGGAACCATCCTCATTGGTGCAGAAGAATCAACTTTTCGACCCCCCCTGACCTCCCAGGCTGGAGAGTTGGCAGAGAGAGAGAGGAAGGAGTGGAGGGGTGTGTACTGTGCTATTCTGCACTCTACTGGATCTGCTACCCTACTCTATCAACCAATTATAGCCATTTCTGAATAGGTTGTCTTTCTGACGTAACCCAGCCTGAATGTTACTGGATCACTTGACCCAAAAAAAATAAAAAAACTTCTCAAATGTGAAAATGTCACAACTGGCCGTCCTGTGGTGTAGGTCCCTATCCTGGCCCAGTTACCCCCCACAGCTGTGGTCCTGTGTGGCTCAGTTGGTAAGAGTGTGGTGCTAGCAACGTTAGGGTCGTGGGTTCAATTCCTGCTGGGGTCACATATAAAAATGTATACACTCACTGTACAACCGTAAGTCTCGTTGGATAAAAGAGTCTGCTGAATGGCATGTTACGGCTAGTTTAACTATTCTAATGTAGTGTAGAGTACAACAACATCCAATAACTTGCTGGGGCCAAAATGTTGAACCCTGAAGAAGACCTTCGGGGGGAAAGGCTGCACAATAAAACAGTGGGAGTGTTCAACAGTGTGTGGGTATCTATTCTTTATACATCACATCTAGAACACTGACTGGGCTGTATGACCGCTGACTGGGCTGTATGACCGCTGACTGGGCTGTATGACCGCTGACTGGGCTGTATGACCGCTGACTGGGCTGTATGACTGCTGTATGACCACTGACTGGGCTGTATGACCGCTGTATGACCGCTGACTGGGCTGTATGACCGCTGACTGGGCTGTATGACCGCTGACTGGGCTGTATGAAAGGGAAAGGGGGATACTAGTCATGCATTCAACTGAAATGTGTCTTCTGAGTTTTGGTGTCAAAGTGCTGACTTTGTCAAACAGGCTAAATCTTTGAAACCTGTTGTCCAGGTTGAGCTACTATCGGTGTTGAAGAGTAGGCAATTCCAACAGTAAAGTATTTTTGTCAGCTCACAGCCTCGTTGCACCAAAATAGGCAGTGCAGGAGTTGGTCTCCCGGTCTGTACAAGATTTAACTTTTCATTAAAAGTTAGTCTTGAAAAGGGTGTTGCTAACAATTTAGCCACCACATCGTCCTCGATTACTCTCTCTGCAGTTGCCATCGCCATCGTTACATACACTCACTGCAAAAAGCTAGCCAGCTAGCTAGGCTCAAGCATGAGAAAACAAGATAAGGCTCGCTATTGGCTCTGAATACTAATTATTAAATAATTTCTACCAAGAGACTACCAAAGAAAAATTCTGATTGGATATTCTTTTCTCTTGGATATTAACCCTTCTTTTTCCAACACAAACTGAAGAAATTCAATAGGAAGATAATTACAATTAAGACAAAAAACGATTAAATCAATGAAAACAAAATTACAAATTATAATATATAAAAATATATACAGATTTGTATGTATCCTTAAGCCCTCTCTGAGGGTGTAGAGGGCCCTGACAGTTCCCCACTGTATGACTGACACCCCAGAGACAGACAGGGAACTAACCACCTCCGACAATGAGAAACTGCTGGCCCTTCTGACGGTCATCACATGACAACATAGCCACGTAACCACGGCGTGTGGCGTTTGGAACTAAGTCACATGCTCAAGTTTATGAGAACACCCAGTTTAGCTTTTCTGTGAGCTCAGCCACGTATGAAGTCAGGAGAAATACATGTGACTGTTATATAGCCAAACATGACTTCTCATTATACAGTACACAGAAAGAGGCACCTATGTTACACAAGGTCATATAAAGGCAGAGAGACACACAGAGACACACAGTCACACACATACATCCATGCTACTCATAATACTGTACATCTACCATGGTATCCATTACATTCAGGTTCATCGACCAGTACTCATTAGTGAGTAAACATGGCAGTGAGCATGGAGCTGCTCATCACTAGCAACAGCCTTATTAAAATCACAATGAAACACGGAACCATGCTAATGACCTGTGGTACGCCTCTGGGGGGGTTCTGTGTGTGTGTGTGTGTGTGTGTGTGTGTGTGTTATTACCGACCTCTGTACCCTGCATGGGACCAGAGTCACAGGAAGATTTGGCATTTTTTAAACCAAAAACCCAGAACAAAGAGCTCTTTAAAAGCATTATTGCTACCAGTCCCATCGCTGGAGGGTGTGTATCTTTTCTGCTCCCTCTCTGTTTGAGAATTCAGCCCCTATAATCACATGGGCTGCAAACGTCCCTTAGGGAGCGAGATAGAGACAGATAAAGAGAGAGAGACTAGGAAAGAAAGAAAGAAAGAAAGAAAGAAAGAAAGAAAGAAAGAGGTGGTGGTGCATAATAACCAAGAAATGCACAATTAAAGGCCCAGTGCAGTCAAAAACAGGATTGTCCTGTGTTTTATATACATTTCCACACTATGATATTGTAATAATACTGTGAAATTGTGAAAATTATGTTAATGCTCTTTTAGTGTAAGAGCTGTTTGAAAAGACCACCTGAAATTTCAGCCTGACTTGAGAGAGAGAAGAAACCTGCACACTGCTATTGCTAGTACCCATATTTTATTAAATCTTAGGTGTCGGCATCTTGGCCTTAGTCAGAGCTTTTCGCTCTACTAAACTAAATAAACCATCTTTAGTATAATAACTGATTACATTTCTACAGCGCTTCTTCTAACAATCTACAAGCAATATATCATCATGAGTAGCCTACCTATAGTTGACTAGATCAACCAATAGAGGCCAAGTCTGAGTGCATACATCCTCCAAAGACAGAGATGGACAGTTCAGGGCGATGGTTGATGACAATGGAAATATTTTAGAGGGCTACTCTGGGAACCAGCCTGAGTTGTGTAGCCACTGGACTTCTCCTTCACAATGTATGGCACCCACTTGGGTGATGCCTCAGCAGCTCTGGGAGGCAGAAAGCTCACCGTACTACACAGTTCAGAATAGTAGCCAGTCCTCCTCATTACGAGCCCTCTGCCTCAGCCCTGCATTCCTCTCATGCTTCAGGTGACTCTTCAGTTGATACCTGTGTAGGCCTACGTTGCGCTCAACTTTACGTCATTCCAAATGGTAGCTACTTAGCTAACGTTAGCCCAAAACAACATGACTCCGGTGTAGTGAAAAGGTCACTGGGTAGGGCTACAGATGATCCTTTCCGGTTCATATGTGAAGCTGTAAGTGTGATGGTGTGTTCAAGACAACTGGGAAAAAACGTGCTCCATTTGGGAATTACAAGTCAGAAACTCAGGCACCATCTTAGAGCTCTGACATCTCCGACCTGAAGCTCACCGACGTCAAGATTTTTCTAGTCTGAGCTTGTTTTGTTTCCGAGTTCCCAGTTGTCTTCAACGCACCAAAAGTAATACGTTTCGGCCGTGGCATACTGCATACTTTTTACTAAACAGTATGAGCTAAATAGTAGTATGATTAGTACCCAGTATGCAGTTTAAGTAGTAGGAAAGCCAGATTTCAGACACGGCCACATTTTTTACAACACAGACATGTCTATAATTCATTAACATTGTTTGGGTTTAAGGGATGTTGAATCAATGTTGACCCGATGTCTAAATATTGTATCGATCACAATAATGCAAAATTCTAAAGAAAAGCCACAACCCCAAAACCTCAGAATCATATCCAGGTATTTTTCTGCCATTGGGCGTACCGACTTAACATTATTTCAGGTCGCCTAAGTCTAAAATAGATTTTCTTGATGAATATTGATTTTGTATTTATGTCTGAGCAAAATAACACAGCATTAGCCATGGTAAAATACATAGAATTGCAAGAAATGTGCTTTAAAACGGCAACATCTTCTCTCAGCTGCATGTCAAAATGTGTAGAATTGCTCTCTGCATTTCAGTCGCGGGCCAACCATGTCCATTATCATACCACCTGTCACCACCTAAGCACCCGTTCGATCCAGAAAAACTCCTGATATCCTAAGAAGTCGGGGCAAATTTGTTCTCCACAATGCATAACGACAAGCCCTCTCCCTAGTCCTGGCCTAGTCTAGTCTGGCAGCGGCCTCCCCTTCCACAGGTAGAGACAACATAACAGCAGTCCCAGCAGGAGGTCTGGGTAGGGAAGAAACCCCATGCCTGCCTCAGCACTGAGTGAGGTGCAGTAAAGGGTGAATTAAGGCCATCATGCAATTTTAATGTCCCAGTGGTCAGGTCACTTCACCTTCCTCACACGCACCTCTTTTTCTCCTTCTCCTTCTCCCTCTCTCTCTCTCTCTCTCACTTTAAATCAACCTGCATCTCTGTCTGTTTCCTTAAGTTATTACATCCTTCACTTCGTAATAAATCCCTTACTCAACCTCTCTTCTTAAAATAACACTCAGAGATGAAAGGGTGGAATGGATCCCAACACTTTTCTTATACTCTATCCCTCCTTAACTCTCCTCCTCCTCTTCTTCTTAAAACAACTCAGAGGTAACAGTGGTGTAGAATAGATCCCATCCAGTCAGCTCAGCTCTGGTTACCAGTCCAGTTCCATGTTATTGTGCTCACCTTACATCAACACGTGTAATACAAGTCAGATGGAACCTGGTTAATAATCACCAGGGAAGAATCCAGGAGGTAGTGTCACGTTAGTTCCCCCTGGGATCCGCGTTCTGACAGGGCACCAACAGAATAGAATAACTGTGATTACAGTACACTCATACACGCACAAGAGTGCACGCCACGCATGGACACACGCACACAAACAGTGCACACACACTAAGTACTTTATTTTAACCCACAAATCACATTACATCATAAAGGATTCAAACATTTCAAAGTTTGTGGATGCAAGGACACTTAAGGAAACAAAAAATCACTTCTCCTCCACACAGCTAGGCTGCCCATAACAGCTGAAACAGAGCAGCACCCTCTCCTCCACACAGCTAGGCTGACCATAACAGCTGAAACAGAGCAGTACCCTCTCCTCCACACAGCTAGGCTGACCATAACAGCTGAAACAGAGCAGCACCCTCTCCTCCACACAGCTAGGCTGACCATAACAGCTGAAACAGAGCAGTACCTTCTCCTCCACACAGCTAGGCTAACAATAACAGCTGAAACAGAGCAGTACCTTCTCCTCCACACAGCTAGGCTAACCATAACAGCTGAAACAGAGCAGTACCTTCTCCTCCACACAGCTAGGCTAACCATAACAGCTGAAACAGAGCAGTACCTTCTCCTCCACACAGCTAGGCTAACAATAACAGCTGAAACAGAGCAGTACCTTCTCCTCCACACAGCTAGGCTAACCATAACAGCTGAAACAGAGCAGCACCCTCTCCTCCACACAGCTAGGCTAACCATAACAGCTGAAACAGAGCAGTACCTTCTCCTCCACACAGCTAGGCTAACAATAACAGCTGAAACAGAGCAGTACCTTCTCCTCCACACAGCTAGGCTAACCATAACAGCTGAAACAGAGCAGTACCCTCTCCTCCACACAGCTAGGCTAACCATAACAGCTGAAACAGAGCAGTACCCTCTCCTCCACACAGCTAGGCTAACCATAACAGCTGAAACAGAGCAGTACCCTCTCCTCCACACAGCTAGGCTGACCATAACAGCTGAAACAGAGCAGTACCTTCTCCTCCACACAGCTAGGCTGACCATAACAGCTGAAACAGAGCA